>WOXC01007095.1:0-61602 GCA_011680675.1 Gymnobelideus leadbeateri
TGGTTTCAGTCTTGGGGGGCCCTTGGTGCCACATCCATGTTGGGTGTTTTGTTGTTGGTTTTGGTGATTTGGATTTGCCGCTCAAGACGGAGATATCGGGACTATACATTGCTAACCCGACGGGCTGTTGATTCTTTGGCTCATCAGGAGAGTCCTGACCTGTGGCTTCAGGCCTTGGATGAGCGCCTGTAACACCCGGGGTAAGACGGGCTGTCTCCAGGACGGGCAACTTCTCCATAGCTCGACTGCCTAAGACAGGGCCTAAGGGTGTTGGGTTTCTATGACGGGTAAGGTTCGTGGTTATGGAGATGACCTAAGACAGAGACCCCCGCTCCCTATGCCACAATTGGTCTTAATTTCATCAGATTTAGCCCTAAGGTCCTGCTCCATCGAGCGCATTTTCTGCTCCATCAAGCATATTTTATTTGAATTTGGGTAGGCCATGTGGCCTTTTGTTTGCTATGCTAGAATTGGTTGCTTTGTTGAATTTTTAAATAAAAAGGGGTGAGTTGTTGGGTGTTTTGTGACTTTAAGGTCCCGGCTTAGGCTGAGAGAGAGGTGTAGTGAGCTTTAATAGCCATAAAAGGTGATATATGTAATGCAGGGTCATGATTGGCGGGTGGGGGAGCTTGAAGGGTATATATGTGGAAGCATTGCGGAAATAAACACACACGCTTGCAACCTCAGCCGGTGTTCTGTCTGGTGATTTCCTCTCTGAGGCCGGTGACGACCGAAGACCCGGGATGGGTAAGTAGAGGCTCCAGAGTGGGGGGGGGGGGGCGTAACATCTCTCCTGTTTCTGTTTTCCAGGTCAGTGGTTTTTCCCATGAGATATTTCACATTGCCTTCTAATCTTTCATTTGTTTGGATCTGCTTAACAGCATCTTGATTTCTCATAAAGTCTTTAGCTTCCATTTGCTCCAGTCTAACTCTGAAGGAATGAATCTCCTCAGTGAACTTTTGAGATTCTTTTTCCATCTGGCAAATTCGACTTTTTAAGGCATTCTTCTCCTCATTGCCCTTTTGGGCCTCCTTTGCCATTTGAGTTAGTCTATTTTTTAAGGTGTTGCTTTCCTCAGTCAGGCTGTTGACCCTCATTTCATACTTTTCCTGCATCCTTCTCATTTCTCTTTCCAATTTTTCCTCCACTTCTCTTATTTGATTTTTAAAGTCCTTCTTAAGGTCCTCCATGGCCTGCAACCCGCTCGTGTTTTCCCCTGGGGCTTTTGGAGCAGGACTTCTGACCTCCCAGTCCTCTTGCCCTATGCTTTGACCCTCTTTGCCCCCAAAGTGGGAGTCTAGGGTTGCATTTTTCTGTTTAATTTTTTTCCTTTGTCTTAATTACTTGACTTTTGGGCTTGTTGCCACAGTATGGCTTTAAGGCCAGATAGAGGAATTTTTTCCCGAACGTGTGGGGGGCAACTTCCATTTCTGGCAAGCTGGAAACCCATCCATGACCTCCACCCCAGATCACAATCCAGATCCAGGGAGGTTAAAGGAAGAGCGATTACCCCCCAAAACTGATCGCTGGATCTCCCTACAGTTCGCAGGCCAGGAGCTGGAGCTGCCTCTGAAAACTACAAAATGGCATGTCTCCTCAGTGGCTTCTAGCCCCCAGGGGAGGAAACCGACAAATTCCCCAAATACTGGTCCCAATGTCCATAGGGCACTAACCTCTCACTTTGTCCTAGGCATGACTATGTTGATAATTCTGGAATCACCACAGCTGCTGGTGTTCTGGAGTCCCTCCTGCTGGCTGCTGGCCCTGCCGCCCTGGGGCTAAAACCGCAACTCAGGCACTCGGTTTTGCTCTGCTCCCCATTCGGCTCCCCATGCTCTGCGTGTTGTGTGCTGCCGGCTCCCAGACTGCTGTGCTGGTCCTTCCTGCAGGGCTACTCAGCTGTCCTCAGCGGGAGGTTAGTTTCTCTGTGTCGTTCTGTGGGTGCTGGGTCTCCAGAAGTTGTTCAGAGTACCCTTTTACATAGTTCGGAGGTAATCTGGGGCAGAGTGGCTTGGACAAGCTTTTTCTACTCATCTATCTTTCACCTTCTTTTCTTGGATACTGTTTCCTCTTGGGGTTTTCATATCACTATTCTCTCCTGATTTTCCTCTTAACTATATTAACACTTAGTCTCCTTTGCTCTTTCATTATTTATGCCATGTTTCTTAAATATTGGTCTTTCAAAAAAATTTTTTTTGCAGACCTTCTTATATTATCCCTCTTCAGAGTCTTGAGGTAATCTAATCAGGATCCATGGATTTAATTGCTGATGACTCACAGATATACATATATATATATCCAGCCTTAATCTCACTCCTGAGCTTCAGTTTCCCATAACAATTGCATATTGTATATTTTAAAATGTGTATCATATAAAAATATCAATCTTAATGTCCAAAACTGAGCTCATTTACAATCTTTCTCCCAAATCTCACATCTTTCAAAATTCTTTAATTCTGGAGTAGCTAGGTGGCACAGTGAATAGAGCACCAACCCTGGAGTCAGGTGGACCTGAGTTCAAATCCAGATTGAGACACTTAACACAAAACTAGCCATGTTATCTTGGGCAAGTCACTTAACCTCAATTGTCCTACCTTCCACTCTCCAAAGAAAAGAAGCAAAAAAAAAATTAAAAAAATTATTTAATTCTTCTGAATGTACCTTCCTTCTTTCAGTCTCTCAGTCTAATAAACTTGGTAGTATTCTCAACTCCTCATCTATCTCACACATCTACCAATATTTTTGAGTTCTCCACAAAATTCCTCCCTTCTCTTTATTCCCACAGCTACTATATTTGTTCAGGGTTTTATCACCTCCTGCTTAGATTCTTGCAACAACTAAATAGTATGTTAAATAGAACATGGGTCCTGGAGTTGGAATACCGAAGTTCTTCCTTAGATATTTATGAGTTTTGTGACTTTGGGGAACTGACTAAATCTGGATTCAGTTTCAACATCTATAAAATGAGGGCAATAGTATTACTTACTTAGCAAGGTTTTTTTGAAAATCAAATGAGATGTGTTTGTGTGTCTGTGTGTTTGTGGTGTTAAACTATAATTCTGGCTTTAATGCATATTACTGTGTATCCTGGACTCTGTGGAACATCCTAATTGGTCATTCTCATCTTTATATTAACCATCATGATCATTATTATTGAGGTTACCAGGTAGAAGAATTTATATCTTGTCTCAGAGGATCTAACTTTAAACATTGGGTCATATCCCCCTACTCAATAAACTAGGATGGCTTCCTATTGCCTCCAAGAACAAATACAAAATTATCAGGCATTCAAAGCCTCTTATAGCATAGCCCCCTCCTCCCTTTCTAGTCTTTTTATGCCTTACTCTCCAACATGTGCTCTTTGATTCAGTGACAATAACTTCCTGATGGTTCCATGAACAAGTGTAAAGCCATGCGCGAGCAGCCTTCCAGAAGAATGCTACTGTGATCAACTTTCAAGATTCTGATTACATAGTATAGCAAACTCTCTATTCAATAATAAATCAGAGCAAAACATTCACAAAAAATCAAGGTATAGCATTCATAATGTCATAACTTATCACAGAAAATCAAGTATAGCATTCACCATGTCACAGCTGAACAACTTATCACTAAAATGGCCACATAGTTTTCACCAAGGTGGCCACATAGTTTTCAACAAAGGATATTCATTTTGTCAATCACAAAATCCTTAATTCAATCAAAAAGTACAAAAGTCAAAGTTCTCTACCCCTAGGTCATAGTAAATCATTATCTTCTCAGTCAGTACACAGTATCCAAGTAAAGTCATCTTTCAGCTTGACTTGGGGCTGGCTCTTCCATGGTTCCTCTTCCATGGTCCTAGCTCCAACTGTCACATGGGTTCAAATGCAGGCAGCTCCCAGTTCCTTGCCCAGCTCCTTGTCCAGTTCTTCATCCATTTCCCATTCTATATTGAAGTTCACAGTGCCTAGTCCATCTCAAGTCCTTCACAGTTCATGTTTCTGGGAAGAAAAAGCTTGACAGAGCCACAATAATATTCATACACATTGCTGGCACCATTATCTGCCTGTGAAATCAACTGAGACCCACAACAAGGTCTGAGAACTCAAAACAAATCATCGACATAGATCCACAAACAAGGTCTAAGAGGTCAGCACAAATCATCAGTAAAGTCCCAGGACCTCCAAAATACTCATCCAGGATTTCTGTAAATATACAACCAGAAACTACTCTTTCAGGGTTTCCAGTAAGGTCCCAAGGCTTCTGTACAAAGTATCACAAACAAACACCAACACAGAACAGACAAACAGAGCACTGGGATACCACAAGTTTTCTCCTTCTTGACTCCGCCAGCACAAGAGTCCTCTTTTAAGTTCTTCTCTCTCTAGCCCCGGGGCTCTCCTTATATAGCCATTAGCTCCTCCCCAGGAGTTCTCAAGTTATGGGGTTCACAAGTTGTGGGCATCACACATTCTATTTCTTAAGAGACTTGATAAGGAGCTCAAAAGAAAATTGAACTGAAACAAGGTGTTAATTCTATAGCTGAAACAAGGGGTGAACTACTTTTGTGCTTGCCATTATAGTCACTCACAGAAAATTTCTGGAGGTGTGAAATGGAGTGTCTTGTTGTAATGGCAAACTCAGAAATAGTTCACCCCTTGTTTCAGCTATTAAATTAACACCTTATTTCAGTTCTAGTTTCTTTTGAGCCTTGTACCAAGTTTGTTAAGAAACAGAATTTGTGAAGCCTAGATCTCAGGAACGTTTGCTACAGGAAGGGGAGGAGTTAATGACCATATATATAAGGAGAATTTCCAGGCAAGAAACAGCAGAACTGAGAAGAGCACTCTTGTGGTGATAGAGTCAAGAAGGAGGAAACTTGTGGTATGCCAGCACTCTGTCTGCTCTATCTGTGTTGATGTTTCTTTGTGGTACTTTGTACAGAAGCCCTGGTACCTTACTAGAATCCCTGAAAGAGTATTTTCTGGTTGTAAGGTTACAGAAGTAATAGAGGAGTATTTTGGAGGTCCTGGGATTTTTCTGATGATTTGTGCTGACCTCTTGGACCTTGTTTGTGGGTTTGTGTTGATTTCTATGTTGATGATTTGTTTTGAGTTCTCAGACCTTGTTGTGGGTCTGAGTTGATTTCACAGGCAGTTAGTGAATTGATGATGGTGCCAGCAATGTGTATGAATATTATTATGGTTCTGTCAAGCTTTGTCTTCCCAGAAACAGGAATTGTGAAGGACTTGAGATGGACTGGACACTGTGAACTTCAATATGGGAATGGGAACTGGATGAAGAACTGGACAAGAAGCTGGACAAGGAACTGGGAGCTGCCTGCATTTGAACCCAGGTGACAGTTGGAGCTGGGACCATGGAAGAGGAACCATGGAAGCTGAGAGCCAGCCTCATGTCAAGCTGAAAGAAGACTACTTGGATACTGTGTACTGACTGAGAAGATTATGATTTAACGTGACCTAGGGGTGGAGAACTTTGACTTTTGTACTTTTTGATTGAATTAAGGATTTTGTGATTGACAAAATGAATGTCCTTTTTTGAAAACTATGTGACCACTTTGGTGAATATGGCCATTTTAGTGATAAGTTGCAGTCTTCTGGAAAGCTGCTTGTGCATGGCTTTACACTGACTCCCATGTTTGGAATAGTCTCCTTTCACTGCTCCAATTACTGATCTCTCTGGCTTCCTTTAAATTCTGAGTAAAATCCCATCTTCTACAGGAAGCTTTCTCCAACCCTTCTTAATCTTAGTACATTCCCTCTTTTAATTATTTCCTATTTATTGTACAATGCCCTCTACTCCCCACCCATACACTGCCTCCCACAAAACAAGCAAATATAGGTCATAGGACTTTTCACATTAATCTGGAACTTTAAATTTTGCAAAGTATTATATGTGTATATACATATATACATACATATGCACATATACATACATACATTGCTTTAAAATGATAACTTTTGAAATATTTTCATGGCAACCAAAATTCATTATCTAATGAGTTTTTGTTTGTTTGTCCAACATTTTTTGGTCAACTCTATACTGGAAGAGTAACAGAAATTTGAGGCAATTATCTGCAACTCAGATCAATGTTTAAGGTCTTATGGAGTATATTTGAATATTTTCTCAATTTTTTCCTTATAAGAATAATGTGAATACTAGAAAAAATACAGCTCTTCTATATCCTATGAAAAATACTTCAACTTAAATATATAAACCTGTCCTAGGAAGAATCTGGACAATATCATTTTGGCATGTAAAATCCCCTACTGATAAAATTCTTTCTGGGGTCCCTTAAAAAGTGACATAAGTATTTCACTGGAATTATAAATTGTGTTTGTTTTTTTTTTGCATGGATATTTAGGGAGAGTCTGCAGAACACATGTTTCTTCCTTTCCCTTCTGGGTCCTAACTATTTTTTCATTGAAAAAAATTGTGCCTATAGTGTAAAATAATGTAATTTTATTTTAAATTCCAAGTTTGCTTAAAGGTAATTTTATATATAGAATCAGTTAATTCCTTTATTAATGAAAATAATAATAATGGCATTTCTATGGTGCTTTAATGTTTGTAAAATGAAACAAAAAAGCCCCATATTATCCTTTTTTTGGTGACATTTTTTGTATGTGAGGAACAAACAAGATTAAAGAGTATAACATTTGAAAGAAGATTCAGTTCAATAAATATAACAATCCTTAGAAGCTAAAAGTCCTCAATGAACTCCATTTTTTTTCTCTCCACTTGCAGAAAGATCAAATAAGACTTTGTGAACAGAGGGGAGAATACTCTTTGCCCCCTTCTCAAATACTCATTGTGAATGCATAACTATTGGTCTTTTGCTGGAAGTCTCTATGCTCACTAACAATTTAATCATTCTTCTAGTAGCATACACACACAGATACTAAAACCAAGAAAAATCATCCTAATATTTAAAATAGATAGCAAAAATATATTTCCAGTATGACTAGAAGACAAGTTTGAGATGAAAGAAGCAGGTATTGGGAAGAGAGAAAGAATCAAAGAATTTAAAATTTGTATATCTTAGAGCTGGAATGAAAAATATCCCCATATCCTTTAAGTTATCATCATCATTAGGCTCTTTTTGAGATCCTTTCACTGTCCTTGTCATTCTTAGGATGGTATATGTCAGATATCATATAATCTAGCCTATACCTGAGCCAGAATCTTCTATACATTATTTGACATGAGAGCACCTGAAATCACAGAATTGTAATGTTTAAAAAGGTCATAATCACTTTCTTTTTTTTAAATTAATTTTTGTTAATTTTTAATTTACAGGATTCAATTCCTTAGTTCCTTGAGTTTCAAATTTCCCTTCCCTCTCTTACCCTACCCCCTACAATAGCATATAGTCCAGTATAGGATCTGCAAATACTTTCACATTAGATATTAGTCAGGTTATAAAGGAGTATTGTACTAGATGGAATGAAAAATGTTAAATAGGAAATAAAACTAAATAATAAAAAGAAAAAGATCAAGTAGTTTGCTTCCATCAGGATTCAAACTCAGTTCTTTTTAGTTATTTCTCTGGATGTAGGCATCTCTCCCCTTCACGAGTCTTTTGGGATTGACTTATATCACTGCATTGCTGAGAAGAGTCCAGTCTCTCATAGTTGTTCATCAAACATAGGTTGTATCTGTGATTGTATGCAAATTTCTCCTAGTTCTCCTCTTCTCACTCAGCTTCAGTTTGTATAAGACTCTATAGGTAAATATGAAGTCTGCTCCTCATTTCTTTTTTTTTAAATTAATTTATTAGTTTAGTTTCAGTTAACAAGATTCAATTCCATAGTTCCTTGATTTTCAAATTTCCTTTACTTCCCTCCCCCCTCCCCACACTACAGCATATAGTCCAGTATATGATCTGCAAATGCATTCATGTTAGACATTATTCCACTTGCAAAGATGTATTGTACTAGGTGGGATGAAAGATGGTAAGGAAGAAATAAAACCAAACAATGAAAAGAACAAGATCATTTAGTTTGCTTCCGTCAGCATTCAGGCTCAGTTCTTTCAGATATATCTCTGGATGGCACATTTCTCTCTTTCTTGAGTCTTTTGGGATTGACTTATATCACTGCATTGCTGAAAAGTGTCCAGTCTGTCATAGTTGGTCATCACAGATATGGTATGTCTGTGATTGTGTACAAATTTCTTCAGATTCTACTCTTCTCACTCAGCATCAGTTTGTATAAGTCTCTCCAGGTAATTATGAAATCCGTCACCTCCTCGTTTCTTATGGCACAATAATATTCCATTACATTCCTGTACCACAACTTGTTCAGCCATTCCCCAATTGATGGGCACCCCTTTAGTTTCCAATTCTTTGCAACCACAAAAAGGGCTGCTATAAATATTTTTGTACATATGGGTCTTTTACCCACTTCTATGATCTCTTTGGGATATAACCCAAGAAGTGGTATTGTTGGGTCAAAGGGTATGAAAATATTTATAGTCCTTTGGGCATAATTCCAGATTGCTCTCCAGAATGGTTGGATAAGTTCACAACTCCACCAGCAATGTATTAGTGTTCCAATTTGCCCACATCCTCTCCAGCATTTGTCACTTTCTTGTTTTGTCATCTTAGCCAATCTGACTGGAGGGATGTGGTATCTCAGAGTTGTTTTGATTTGCATTTCTCTAATCAATAGTGATTTAGAGCATTTCTTCATATGCTTATAGATATCTTTCATTTCTCTCTCTGAAAACTGCCTGTTCATATCCTTTGACCATTTCTCAATTGGGGAATGACTTGTATTCATAGAGATTTGGCTCAATTCTCTATAAATTTTAGAAATGAGTCCTTTATCAGAGACAGAAGTTGTAAAAATTCTTTCCCAATTTCCCACCTCCCTCTTGATCTTGGTTACATTGGCTTTGTTTGTGCAGAAGCTTTTCAATTTAATGTAATCAAAATTATCCATTTTGCATTTCATAATGCTCTCTAATTCTTGTTTGGTCCTAAAGTCTTCCCCTCTCCACAGATCTGTCAGGTAAACTATTCCTTGCTTTCCCAAATTGCTTACAGTATCATCCTTTACACCTAGATCATGTACCCATTTGGACTTGCTTTTGGTATATGGTGTTAGATAATGGTCTATGCCCAGTTTCTGCCATACTGTATTCCAGTTTTCCCAGCAGTTTTTGTCAAATAGTGCATTCTTATCCCAAAAACTGGGATCTTTGGGTTTATCGAACAATAGATTGCTATATTCATTAACTGCTGGGTCTTCTGCATCTAATCTATTCCATTGATCCACTACTCTACACCTCTACCAAGCAGCTTTGATGACTGCTGCTGTATAATACAGATTAAGATCTGGCATAGCTAGTCCACCTTCCCTAGCGTTTCTTTTCATTAATTACCTTGATATTCTAGACCGTTTGTTTTTCCAAATAAATTTTGTTATTATTTTGTCTAACTCTAGAAAGTAGTTTTTTGGTAAATTGATTGGTATGGCACTAAAATATATAGTTTAGTTTAGGTAAAAGTGTCATTTTTATTATATTAGCTTGACCCAGCCATGAGCAATTAATATTTTTCCAATTAGTTAGATCTGACTTTATTTGCGTGAGAAGTGTTTTGTAGTTGTGCTCATTTAGATTCTGGGTTTGTTTTGGCAAGTAGATTCCCAAATATTTTATAATGTCTACAGTGACTTTAAATGGGATTTCTCTTTCTATCTCTTGCTGTTGAGTTTCATTAGAAATGTACAGGAATGCTGAGGATTTATGTGGGTTTATTTTATATCCTGCAACTTTGCCAAATTTATTTATTGTCTCAAGTAGTTTTTTACTTGATTCTCTAGGATTCTCGAAGTGTATCATCATATCATCTGCGAAGAGTGACAGCTTGGTCACTTCTTTACCTAATTTGATTCCTTTGATTTCTTTTTCTTCTCTAATTGCTACTGCTAGTGTATCTATTACCAGATTGAATAAGAGGGGTGATAGTGGACACCCTTGTTTCACTCCTGATCTTATTGGAAAGGCTTCTAGTTTATCCCCATTGCATATAATACTTGCTGATGATTTTAAATAGATGCTATCAACTATTTTGAGGAAGGCTCCATTTCTTCCTATACTTTCTAGTGTTTTTAATAGGAATGGGTGTTGTACTTTGTCAAAAGCCTTTTCTGCATCTATTGAGATGATCATGTGGTTTCTGCTAGTTTTGTTGTTGATATGCTCAATTATACTGATGGTTTTCCTAATATTAAACCATCCTTGCACTCCTGGAATGAATCCTACCTGATCAGAGTGTATTGTTTTTTTTTTTTTTTTGATAAGTTGTTGGAGTCTTTTGGCTAATATTTTATTTAGAATTTTTGCATCTAAATTCATGAGGGAAATTGGTCTATAATTGTCTTTCTCTGTTTTATCTCTTCCTGCTTTAGGAATCAGTACCATATTTGTGTCACAGAAAGAGTTTGGTAGGACTCCTTCTTCACTAATTTTCCCAAATAGTTTGTAGAGTATTGGAATCAATTGTTCTTTAAATGTTTGATAAAATTCACTAGTGAACCCATCTGGCCCTGGAGATTTTTTCCTAGGGAGTTCATTGATGGCTTGTTTGATTTCTTTTTCTGAGATGGGGTTATTTAGGTAATTCACTTCCTCTTCAGTGAATCTGGGCAACTTGTGATTTTGTAAATATTCATCCATTTCACTAAGATTATCATATTTATGTGCATACAGTTGGGAAAAATAATTCCTCATTATTTTTTTGATTTCCTCTTCATTGGAGGTAGATTCACCCTTTTTATTTTTGATACTCATAATTTGGTTTTCTTCTTTCTTTTTTTTATCATATTGACTAAGGGTCTATCAATTTTGTTGATTTTTTCATAAAACCAGCTCTTAGTTTTATTTATTAATTCAATGGATTTCTTAATTTCAATTTTATTAATCTCACCTATGGTTTTCAATATTTCTAATTTAGTACTAAATTGGGGATTTTCAATTTGTTCTTTTTCTAGCTTTTTCAATTGCATGTCCAATTCATTGACCTCCCTTCTCTCTGATTTAATTAAGTATGCACTCAGAGATATAAAACTTCCCCTGAGAACTGCCTTTAGTGCATCCCACAAATTTTGGTATGTTGTTTCATTATTATCATTCTCTTGAATGAAATTATTGATTGTTTGTATAATTTCTTCTTTGACCCACCAATTTTTAGGCTTAAATTGTTTAATTTCCAATTAGTTTTTAGTCTATCTTTCCATGGCCCTTTATTGCATATAATTTTTATTGCATCATGATCTAAGAATGATGCGCTTAATATTTCTGCCTTTCTGCACTGGATTGTGAGGTGTTTATGCCCTCATACATGGTCTATTTTTGAATATGTACCATGCACTGCTGAGAAGAAAGTAAATTCCTTTTTATCCCCATTCAGTTTTCTCCAGAGATCCATCATATCTAGTCTCTCTAAGATTCTATTCACCTCCTTAACTTCTTTCTTATTTATTTTGAGGTTAGATTTATCGAGTTCAGAGAGGGGAAGATTAAGGTCCCCCACTAGTATAGTTTTGCTATCTATTTCTTCCTCTAATTCCTTTAACTTCTCCTCTAGGAATTTAGATGCTATACCACTTGGTGCATATATATTAAGTAGTGATATTGCTTCATTCTCAATGGTGCCTTTTAGTAGGATATAGTTTCCTTCCTTATCTCTTTTAATTAGATCTATTTTTGCTTTTGCTTTATCTGAGATAAGTATTGCTACCCCTGCTTTTTTTACTTTAGCTGAGGCATAATAAATTTTACTCCAACCTTTTACCCTTACCCTGTGGGTATCCCTTTAAAATGTGTTTCTTGTAGACAGCATATTGTAGGATTATGTTTTTTAATCCATTCTGCTATCCACCTCTGTTTTATGGGAGAGTTCATCCCATTCACATTCACAGTAATAATGACTATCTGTATCTTCCCCTCCATCCTATTCCCTCCCCTGTTTGCATTTTTGTTTCTTCCTTCTCCCTTCCCCTCCTTGAAGTTTTCCCTTTTGACCGCCCCCTCCCTCAGTGTTCCCACCCAGTGATCCCTCTTCTTAACCTACCCTCTCCCCTTATTACTGTTTCCCTACCTTCTAATCCCCCCTTTAGTCTCTTCTTTTTCACCCCCCCTTACCCTTCTGCTTTCTATAGGACGAAATAAGTTTTTATACTTATCAGAGTGAATTACTCCCCATTTGATTCCAAACCAATGAGAGTAAATTTCAAACATTGCTCCTCTCCCTCCCTTCTTTTCTTCTATTTAATGAACTTATGTGTCTATTCACATTAAAATCTTAAACTTCACTGATTTAAGTTGATCCCTCTTTGAACCAGAACCAGTGAGAATAGTGTTTAAATGATGTTCCTCTCCCTCTTTCTTTCCCCTCTTCTATAGTGTGTTTTAATGTCCCTTTAGATGGCATATTTTACCTTTTCCTTTCTAATCCTTTCCTTTTTCCCATTACAGTCTCTTTGATCCCCTTAATAGTTTTTTTTTTAGACATCAGTTTAGTGCATTCATACCCACACCCTCCATCTAAGTATAACCCTTTTGAAGGTCATGATAATCATAAAGATTTTGAATATTGACAGTTATCAGCTCCACATATAGGGATGTGAACATTTTGCTCTTGTTGCATCCCAAGTAATGAGCGTGTGTTTTTGGGTGTGGGTGTGTGCACTTATGCATGTGTGAGTCTGTGTTTCTCTTGTTTACCTTTTTATGTCTTTCTTGAGTCTTGTAATTGGAGATCAAATTTTCCATTGAGCTCAGGCTTTTTCATCAGGAACATCTGGAAGTCCCTTATTTCATTAAACAGCCATCTCCTTGCCTGGAAGATTATGCTCAGTTTTGCTGGGTAGTTAATCCTTGGTTGTAGTCTTATCTCTCTTGCCCTATGAAATATCAAATTCCAGTCCCTCCGCTCTTTTAATGTAGAAGCTGCTAGGTCCTGTGTGATCCTAACTGTAGTTCATAGATATTTGAATTGTTTCTTTTTGGCTACTTGTAGAATTTTTTCTTTAATCTTGTAATTCTGGAATTTGGCTATTATATTTCTTGGAGTTTTCAGTTTGGGATCTCTCTCAGGAGGAGTCCGGTGAATTCTGTTGATAGTTATTTTATCTTCTGATTCCAGGACCTCAGGACAGTTTTCTTTGACAATCTCTTGGAGGATGTTGTCTAGGCTGCTTTTTTCATCATGGCTTTCTGGTAGACCAATAATTCTTAGGTTGTCTCTCCTGGATCTGTTCTCTAGGTCAGTTATTTTTCCAGTGAGATATTTTACATTTTCTTGCAATTTTTTGATCGTCTTGTTTTGTTTGATTGACTCTAGCTGCATCATAGAGTTCTGAGCTTCAATTTGATTGTTTCTAATTTTTATCGAATTACGGTCTTCAGTTATTTTTTGAAGGTCCTTTTTTAGGGAGGTATTTTCTCCAATTACTTCACTGAGACATTTTTCCAAGTTGGTCACTGCCTCCCTGCTTTTGTCTTTAAAATTTTTCTTAAGCTCCTCCAGAAATGCTATGTGGGCTTGAGACCAGATCATGTTTCCTTCTGTGGTCTCAGGTGTGGGTAGAGAGTCTATATTGTCCTGTGTATTTTGTTGTTCTTGCCCTGCATAGTAGGTTCGAATAGACTTTCTTGCCTTCCCCTTCTTCTCGGCTTCTTTTTTTCCCATTGTGACTTCCTGTTTCTTAGTTTCTCAGGCTATGAGTTTAGGGCCTGATCCTTGACTTTGAATACCTCTGGGTGGCTAGTTTATGGCTAAGTCAGGGAAGTCAGTGAGGAATGTAGATGTGTAGGTGGGGGTGAGTCTGACCACTTCAGATTTCTGCCTCTATACCCCTGAGCTATAAGTAGGCTTTTGTTGGTGAGGAGAGGTGGGGCTTGTTGGGACCCCACCCTCTCTTCTCTTTAGACTCCTGGCTATCTCAGTTACACCCCTTCTTGGAGACTCTCAAGCCTGGGGCTATTTCCTTTAACTTGGGATTTCAGTCTGGGTGGGAGACTTTGGGTTTTCTGCTTCATGAAGGAGGGATGGGAGGATCGGAGCAGCTAGAATTTACTTTGCCATTCCAGCCCCTGTATTATACAGGCAGGCAGTTTCTAAACTTCCAGGCTGGGGGCTGAATGCAGCCAGAGAAGCCTCTCTTTCCATTGAGGGCCCAACTCTCCTACCTGGCTCCAATGATCCTATCCATCTGATAGATGACTGTGATTCGTCCTTGGTAAGTCTGCAGGCTGGGGCTTTTGCTCTCTCTGGTGTAGTCTGCTTGTCTGCCCTTAGGTCTGGGCTGTGCAGACCCCATGCGCTCTGCGCTTGACCAGTCTGGACACACTGGGCAACCTCCTGGGCTGGTCTCTGCCACACTTCGTCTTCCAGTGGGCTCCGTCACTCTGGATTCCACTCAGATTCACCCTTTGAGCCTTAGTGACTGAGGAGCTCAGAGAGGTTACTGCTTCCTTTCCGCCATCTTGGCTCCTCCCTGCTCCTCATTTTTTATAGCACAATAGTATTCTATTACATGCATATACCACAACTTGTTTAGCCATTCCCTAATTGATGGGTACCCTTTTAATTTCCAATTCTTTGCAAACATGAAAAGAGCTGTTATAAATATTTTTTGTACATATGGGTCTTCCTCTCACTTCTGTGATCTCTTTGGGACATAACCCTAAAAGTGGTATTGCTGGGTCAAAGGGTATGAAATTATTTATAGCCCTTTGGGCATAATTCCAGATTGCTCTCGAGAATGGTTGGATAAGTTCACAACTCCACCAGCAATGTATTAGTGTTCCAGTTTGCCCACATCCTCTCCAGTATTTGTCAGTTTCCTGTTTTGTCATCTTAGCCAATCTGACTGGAGAGATGTTATACCTCAGGGTTGTTTTGATTTGCATTTCTCTAATCAATAGTGATTTAGAGCATTTCTTCATATGCTTATAGATATCTTTAATATCTTTCTCTTAAAACTGCCTGTTCATATCCTTTGACCATTTATCAATTTGGGAATGACTTGTATTCTTATAGATTTGATTCAATTCTCTGTATATTTTAGAAATGAATCCTTTATCGGATACATAGGTTGTAAAAATTCTTTCCCAATTTCCCACCTCCCTCTTGATCTTGTTTACATTGGCTTTGTTTGAACAGAAACTTTTCAATTTAATGTAATCAAAATGATCCATTTTGCATTTTATAATGCTCTCTAATACTTGTTTGGTCCTAAAGTCATTCCCTCTCCACAAATCTGAGAGGTAAACTATTCCTTGCTTTCCCAGATTGCTTACAGTATTATCCTTTATACCTAGATCATGAACACATTTAGACTTGATTTTGGTATATGGTGTTAGATAATGGTCTATGCCCAGTTTCTGCCATACTATATTCCAACTTTCCCAGCAGCTTTTGTCAAATAGTTTATTTTTATCCCCCAAACTGGGGTCTTTGGGTTTATAAAACAATAGATACTACACTCTTTAAGTGGTGGATCTCATGCACCCAATTTATCCCATTGATCCACTACTCTATTCCTCAGCCAGTACCAAGCAGTTTTGACGAGTGGTGCTATATAATACAGATTAAAATCTGGTATAGCCAGTCCACCTTCCCTAGCATTTCTTTTCATTAATAATTCCCTTGATATTCTAGACTGTTTGTTCTTCCAAATAAATTTTGTTACTATTTCATCTAACTCTATAAAGTAGTTTTTTGGTAAATTGATTGGTATGGCACTAAATCTATAATTTAGTTTGGGTAAAATTTTCATTTTTATTATATTAGCTTGACCCAGCCATGAGCAATTAATATTTTTCCAATTAGTTAGATCTGACTTTATTTTCGTGAGAAGTGTTTTGTAGATGTGATCATATAGGTCCTGGGTTTATTTTGGCAAGTAGATTCCCAAATATTTTGCAGTGTCTACAGTGACTTTAAGTGGGATTTCTCTTTCTATCTCTTGCTGTTGAATTTCATTAGAGATATACAGGAATGCTGAGGATTTATGTGGGTTTATTATATATCCTGCTACTTTGCCAAATTTATTTATTGTCTCAAGTAGTTTTCTATTTGATTCTCTAGTATTCTCTAAGTATATCATCATATCATCTGCAAAGAGTGATAGCTTGGTCTCTTCTTTGCCTAATTTGATTCCTTTGTTTTCTTTTTCTTCTCTAATTGCTAATGCTAACATTTCTAGTACTAGATTGAATAAGAGGGGTGATAGTGGACACACTTGTTTGACTCCTGATCTCATTGGAAAAGCTTCTAGTTTATCCTAATTGCATATAATACTTGTTGATGGTTTTAAATAGATGCTATCTACTATTTTAAGGAAGGCTTAATTTATTCCTATACTTTCTAGTGTTTTTAATAGGAATGGATGTTGTACTTTGTCAAAAGCATTTTCTGCATCTATTGAGATAATCATGTGGTTTTATTGTTGATATGATCAATTATACTGATAGTTTTCCTAATATTAAACCATCCTTGCATTCCTGGAATAAATCTTAACTGATCAAAGTGTATTATTCTTTTGATAAGTTGTTGTAGTCTTTTAGCTAATATTTTATTTAAAATTTTTGCATCTAAATTCGTGAGGGAAATTGGTCTATAATTTTCTTTCTCTGTTTTATATCTTCCTGATTTAGGAATCAGTACCATATTTGTGTCACAGAAAGAATTTGGTAGGACTCCTTCTTCACTTATTTTCCCAAATAGTTTGTAGAGTATTGGAATCAATTGTTCTTTAAATGTTTGATAGAATTCACTAGTAAACCCATCTGGTCCTGGGGATTTTTTCCTAGGGAGTTCACTGATGGCTTGTTTGATTTCTTTTTCTGAGGTTGGGATATTTAAGTAATTTACTTCCTCTTCAGTGAATCTGGGCTACTTGTATTTTTGTAAATATTCCTCCATTTCACTAAGATTGTCATATTTATGTGCATACAATTGGGAAAAATAATTCCTAATTATTGTTTTGATTTCCTCTTCATTGGAGGTAGATTCACCCTTTACTTTTTTGATACTCAAAATTTGGTTTTCTTCTTTCTTTTTTTTATCATATTGACTATGGGTCTATCAATTTTATTGTTTTTTTTTTTTTGATAAAACCAACTCTTAGTTTTATTTATTAATTCAGTAGTTTTCTTAATTCCAATTTTATTAATTTCTCATTTGGTTTTCAATATTTCTAATTTAGTACTAAATTGGGGATTTTCAATTTGGTCTTTTGCTAGCTTTTTCAATTGCATATCCAATTCATTGACCTCCCTTTTCTCTATTTTATTCATGTATGCATTCAGGGATATAAAACTTCCCCCAATAACTGCCTTTAATGAATCCCACAAATTTTGGTATGTTGTCTCATTATGATCATTCTCTTGAATGAAATTACTGATTGTTTCTATAATTTCTTGTTTGACCTACTCATTCTTTAGGATTAAATTGTTTAATTTCCAGTTAGTTTTTAGTCTGTCTTTCCATTGTCCATTATTGCATATAATTTTTATTGCATTGTGATCTGAGTATGATGTTTTTAATATTTCTGCCTTTCTGCACTGAATTGTGAGGTTTTTATGCCCTAGTACATGGTCTATTTTTGAGTATGTACCAAGCACTGCTGAGAAGAAAGAAAATTCCTTTTTATCCCCATTCAGTTTTCTCTAGAGATCTATCATATATAGTCTCTCTAAAATTCTATTCACCTCTTTAACTTCTTTCTTGTTTATTTTGAGGTTAGATTTATCAAGTTCAGGGAGGGTGTGATTAAGGTCCCTCACTAGTATAGTTTTGGTATCTATTTCTTCCTCTAATTCCGTTAAGTTCTCCTCTAGGAATTTGGATGCTATACCACTTGGTGCATATATGTTAAGTAATGATATTGCTTCATTTTTGATGGTGCCTTTTAGCAGGATATAGTTTCCTTCCTTATCTCTTTTAATTAGATCTATTTTTGCTTTTGCTTTATCTGAGATAAGGACTGCTACCCCTACTTTTTTTTTACTTTAGCTGAAGCATAATAAATTCTTCTCCAGCCTTTTACTATTACCCTGTGGGTATCCCTTTGTTTCAAATATGTTTCTTGTAGACAGCATCTTGTAGACAGGATTATGGTTTTTAATCAATTCTGCTATCCACCTCTTTTTTATGGGAAAGTTCATCCCATTCACATTCACAGTAATGAGGACTATCCGTCTTTTCCCCTCCATCCTATTCCTTCCCCTGCTTATATTTTTGTTTCTTCCTTCTCCCTTCCCCTCCTTGAATTTTTCCATTTTGACTGCCCCCTCCCTCAGTGTTCCCACCCAGTGATACCCCTTCTTTTTCTACCCTATCCCCTTACTACTATGTCCCTCCCCTCTAATCCCCCCCTTTACTCTCCTCATTTTTATCCTCCCTTATCCTCCTACTGCCTATAAGACACAATAAATCTTTATACCTACCAGAGTTTGTTACTCCCTGTTTGACACCAAACCAATGAGAGTAAATTTCAAACAGTGCTCCTCTCCCTCCCTCCTTTTCCTCTACTTAATGAATTTATGTGTCTATTCACGTTAGAATCTTAAACTTAACTGATTATGTTGATCCCTCTTTGAACCAGCACCAGTGAGAATAGTATTTAAATGATGTTCCTTTCCCTCTTTCTTTCCCCTCTACTATAGTGTGTTTTTATGCCTCTTCGACGGGCATACTTTCCCTTTTTCTATCTCATCCTTGTCTTTTATCCCATTACAGTCCCTTTGATCCCCTTAATAAGGATTTCTTTTGCTTTTTGGAGGGCAATTGGGGTTAAATAACTTGCCCAAGGTCACACAGCTAGGTTTTCATTTGTGTGTTTTAAGTGTCTGAGGCTGGATCAGAACTCAGGTTCTTCTGACTCCAGGGCCCGCTCTACTCACTGTGCCATCTAGCTGCCCCAAGGATTGTTTTTTTAGTCTTCAGGTTTGTTCATTCATACCCAAACCCCCCATCTATGTGTAACCATTTTAAAGGTCGTGATAATCATATAAATTTCAATATTTACAGTTATCAGCTCCTATAGGGTTTGAACATTTTGCTCTTGTTGTATATGTACATGTTTGCATGAGTGTGGGTGTGTGCATGTATGTATGTATGAGTCTGTGTTTTCCTTGTTTACCTTTTCATGTCTTTTTTGAGTCTTGTAATTGGAGATCAAATTTTCCGTTGAGCTCTGGCTTTTTCATCAGGAAAGTCTGGAAGTCCCTTATTTCATTAAACAACCATCTCCTTGCCTGAAAGGTTGTGGTCTGTTTTGCCAGGTAATTAATCCTTGGTTGTAGTCCTACCTCTCTTGCCCCAAGAAGTATCAAATTCCAATCCTTCTGATCTTTTAATGTAGAATCTGCTAAGTCCTGTGTTATCCTAACTGTAGTTCCTCGATATTTGAATTGTATCTTTTTGGCTGCTTGCAGTATTTTTTCCTTAATATTGTAATTCTGGAATTTGGCTACTCTATTTCTTGGAGTTTTCAATTTGGGATCTCTTTCAGGACTAGTCTGGTGAATTTTTTTGATAATTATTTTATCTTCTGATTCCAGGACTTCAGGACAATTTTCTTTGACAGTCTCTTGGAGGATGTTGTGCAGGCTACTTTTTTCATCATGGCTTTCTGGAAGACCAATAATTCTTAAGTTATCTCTCCTGGAGCTGTTCTCTAGGTCAGTTGTTTTTCCAGTGAGATATTTTACACTTTCTTCCAATTTTTCAATCTTCATGTTTTGTTTGATTGACTCTTGGTGAAACATAGAGTTCTGAGTTTCAATTTGACTGATTCTAATTTTTAGCACATTATGGTCTTAGGTTAGTTTTTGAAAGTCCTTTTTTAGGGAGGTATTTTCTCCAATTACTTCACTAATTTTACTTTTTAAGGATTTATTTTCTTCAGTGAAAATTTGTTCCAATTTGGTCACTGCCTCCCTGATTTGGTCTTTAAAATCTTTCTTAAGCTCTTCCATGTATGCTATTTGGGCTTGAGACCAGTTCATATTTCCTTCTGTGGTCTCAGGTGTGAGTAAAGAGTCTTATGTTGTCCTTTGTATTTGGTTGTTCTTGACCTACATAATAAGCTCAAATCAATTTTCTTGCCTTCCCCTTCTCCTTCTCAGCTTCCATCCTTCCAATTGTGATTTTCTATTTCCTAATTTCTCAGGCTTTGTGCTAAGGGCCTGGTCATTGACTTTGAATGCTGTAGCCTCTGGGTGTCTAGTTTGAGGCTAAGGCAGGAGTCTCAAGGAGGTATGCTGATGTGCCTAGAGTAATATTTGGATGTGGGGTGGTCTGGCCACTTCAGAATTCTGCCTCTGTACCCTAGGCTACAGCTCAGGCAGGCTTTTGCTGGTGAGGTGGGGCTTATTGGGACCCCTCCCCCTCTTCTCTTCAGACTCCTAGCTGCCTCAGTTTCACCCCTTCTTGATGACTCCCAAGCCTGAGGCTATTTCTACTATCTTAGAATTTCACTCTGGGTGGGAGACTTGTCTTTGGGTTTTCTAATTCTTGAAGGAGGGATTGGAGTAGCTAGAATTTGCTTGGCCATTCTAGCCCCTGCATAAACAGTTAGGCTATTTCTAAGCTTCCAGACTGGGGGTTGATAGTCCCAGGAGAAGCTGCTGTCTCTGCTGGGGGCCCCAAGCTTTCTCTTACCTGGCTCCAATGATTCCTCCTATGCCCTGGAGAGATGCTTGTGAGATGGTTGTGATTCGTCCTTGGGATGGGTAAGTCAGCTGGTGGGGGCTTCTTCTCTTGCTGGTGTAGTCTCTTGTCTGCTCTCAAGTCTGAGCTGTACAGACCCCATGTTCTCTGGGCTCCTCCTATCTGGACCCGCTGGGGACTTTCCTGGGCTGGATTCTGCCACGCTCTATCTCCCAGTGGATTCTGACACTCCAGAATCCATTCAGATTCAGCTTTTAAGGTTTAGTGATTGGATTCACAAAGGAGCTTAGAGAAGTTACTACTTCCTTTCCACCATCTTGGCTCCACCCCCTCACAATTACTTTCGATCCCAACTCATATTCCATCTTTAAAAGAACTAGCTATGTAACATACTTAACACATGGTCATCAATGCCTTTACTTTAAGTTGTTTAATGATAAGGAAGTCCATTATCTGCTATAACAGCCTGTTTCACTTTTGGATAGCTTTACAATGATTTTTATGAAGTATTTCCTTGCCTCAAGTATAATTTTGCCACATTATAGCTTCCATACTTTGCTCCTATGTCTCCCTGTGATGTCCAAGACAAGAAATTTATTCATTTTAAACTTCTTCATATCTTTTGTTTTAATAGAATTTATATTTCCTAATTTATTCCTCCCATTCCAGAATCATTTCTTATAACAAATAACAAAAAACAATTGATATCCACCAGGCTGTAAGTTCCCCATCAGGCACAGTTATGAATTCAGAGGTCTATGTCATTTTCAGAAGATGGAAGGAGTGGAAGGGGAAAGTGGTTTCTGGCTGGGACTTTGGGTTGAAAAGGTTAAGAGGCATAAGAATAAAGAAAATATGTGATGGGGGTGGAGAATGACATTTGGATGATGACCTACAAGTGTTCATAATCACTGGGATGTGTAGGGTATGATCATGTACAAGACTGTTTAACATTGAGTCAAAGATGCCAGTCCTCCCAAAGAATGTTGGAGTTTGTACTGGAAATAAGGGTTACATGAAATGGAAGTCACAGAGTCAGTTGGAAGACCTTGTTTCACTACTCTTCTTTTTTCCCCCCAAAATGGAAATTAGGCAAGAAAAAGTGTAGTAGGAGATGAAAGTTGAAACTGTACAGCAAGAGAAGAAAGTACCATTCTCCATGGACTTTCCTCTTCTTCTTTCCTTAAGTGACATATTCAGCAGGAAGTAGCCCTGATATATAAGTAATGGTTGCTTCTTTTCGCACAAGAAGTTCTTCATGTCATTACTGGGAGATTAGACTGGCAGCAGGATTTGGGACTGGCCTTTCACTGGCACAGATGTAAATTGGCCTGGACCAGCCCCTTGCTTCATTCCCTCAGGTTACACTTGAAATAGGAGATGGAAGACTCTCAGTCAGAGGAAGGTATGACTTCTCTTCTTACTGGAGGAAGATCAGGAATAGCAGGAAGTTATAGATTCTCTATGCAGGGCAAAGTCTCTATTTGAACTAAAATAGAAATATTAGTCACTGTTAGAACTGAAAGTATCTTCAAATCATATTTTTGACAAGGCAGCTATGTGGCATAGTGAATAGATTTCTGGATTTGGAATTAGTAAGACCTGAGTTTAAATGCAGCCACAATTCTTAGGTACCCACTAGCTACGTGATAGCAGGACAATATTTTAATCTCTTTTGCTTCAACTTCTTTATTCATAAAGTGAAGAAATTAGACTTAATGAACTGTAAGAATTCTAGCTCTTAGTCTATTCCATTATTCTGAAATAGTCATGTAAAGGAGGCAACACAAGTAGTATTAGCTCTATTTATTCTTAGACATGGTATCTGAAAAGAAACAGGACAGTTGGCTTCTGCTTCTGGTTCTGCCATTACTCAAATATGTGATTTTGGATAAGTCACAATTTTCATGGGATATAGTTTCCTCATCAAAAAAATGAAGTATGAGTATTGCATGATTTTGAAAGCTGATTTTAGATTTAAAATACTAGGATTCTTTTTTTTTTAAAGCAATTGGGGTTAAGTAACTTGCTCAGGGTTACAAGGCTAGTCATTATTTATGTGTGGGTGCTCATTTTCTGAGGCCGGATCTGATCTCGGGTCATCCCAACTCCGAGGCCGGCACTCTTACTCACTGCGCCACCTAGCCACCCCTTTAGGGTAATTGGGGTTAAGTAACTTGCCCAAGGTTACACATCTAGGTTTTTGTTTGTGTGGATTAAGTGTCGGAGGCCGGCTGAACTCAGGTCCTTCTGACTCCAGGGCCGGCGCTCTATTCACTGCGCCACCTAGCCGCCCCTAAAATACTAGGATTCTAATTTAAGATGCTTGTTCAAAGTCACAGACCTTGTAATTAACAAAATTGAGACCAGACCCCAGATCTTATAACAACTACTAAGAGGCATAGATATAAATTCTTAGAGCTGGAATTATTAATATTTAACTCCATTTTACAAATACTATAAATGTGGCCAAGATAATCCACTTCATATTAATTTTTGGTTTATATTAATTTGGGTAAGATACATTTTTGACAGCCATTTCCCAGTGGTGATGTAAAAACAAAATGTATGAATAAAATAAAATTGTAAAAGAATATTAATGGGTAGTTATGGCCAAAATATTCTTTATTTTCCCTTGAAAAATTTTACTTTAGCCTACTCTCTCTGATATGAAATATAAGGAGTCAGGAACCATAGTCTTAAAGTTTTTTTTTTTTTAGTTTAGTTTTTTAGTTTAGTCATTAAATATTGAGCTTCTACTAAAAGCCCAGTCTGATTCCTCATTGTGTGATGATGCTGACCCTGAGTCACAAAGACTATGTAACCATGAAGACAATTTCAGGAAATTTCTACCTAGAAGAAAAAAAGCTTCAGGTAGGAGATAGAATTCATGATTGTAGTTTTAAGTATGAATTGGTTAAATTAAGTGAAGTCAGTAAACATTTATGCACCAAATGCACCAAATTCTGTGATTAGTGCTGAGGATATATAGAAAAGCAAAAACAGTTTCAAGGAACTCCCTGTTTAATATGGGAAACAACATGCAAATAGTTGTGTACAACCAACATATACAAAAGATAAATTGGAAATCATCAATGGAGCATGGGAAAAGAAAAGTCTTCTTGCAGAAGATGGGATGCCAGGAGTAAGAGTGAGGAAGAAGAGAATTGGGGAGGAGCCAACTAAAAGGCATGGAATTAGGAGATGGAATATCTTGTGCAAGAAACAGTAAGGCCAGTGAAAATGGATCATAAAGTGCATTGAAGAAACGGATCAGTGTATTTCTCTCTCTCTCTCTGGGGGAAGTGACATGATAAGAATTTTTTTTGTTGTTGTTGAAACATTTATAGGAACATTTATTTGAACTGAATTTTAATGTTTTATGTCTTCACATTTATATTCAAAATTCACACACAAATAAAAATGGAAAAAAAACTTTTCCAGCACCTGATCCTGTTCCTTATTTTCCAGATGCAACCATATACTTAGATGTCTTTTAACTCCATTGTCAGTTTGGTGAAGCCTATAGACCCATTCTCAAAATAATGTCTTCAAATGCATAAAATAAAATACAAAAACTAAAAAAATCTTAGGTTAAGACCAACATTGACCACTGAGCAGTCTACTTAGTAGATTTTAAAAGGAGGAACGACTTCTTCTATTATTCACTCTACTTTTATGTCAAGCATGTCATGATTCTTTTTGTTTTTTCTTCTTAAATATCTCAAAGCCAAGTTCAAATGTGTCACCAAACCAATGAATCCTGGAACAGAATCTTTTAAAATATTTCTAGAGCATCTGGAAGTCAAACAATTTTAGAAACAACTAGAGGCAACTTTGCAGTGGCAGATCAATATTATCAGTCAGAGAAACAGATCCCATTTACCTTCTCATGCTTTTCTTGCTTCTTGTATCTGAATGTCAAATTTTCTATTCAACTCTGTTTTTTTCATCAAGAATGCTTGAAAATCCTCTGTTCTTGAATGACCATATTTTCCCCTGAAACATGATACTCAATTGTGCTGGGTAGGTGATTCTGAGTTTTAATCCCAGCTCCTTTGTCCTCCAAAATATCACATTCCAAGACCTTTGATCCCTCAGTGTAGAATCTGCCAGATCCTATATTATCCTGATTGTGTTTCCACAGTATTCAAATTGTTTATTCCTGGCTGCTTGTAATATTTTCTCCATTGTCTGGGAATTCCAGAATCTGGCCATAATATTCCTAGGAGTTTTCTTTTCGGGATCTTTTTCAGGATGCAGTTGGTGGATTTTTTCAACCTCTATTTTGCCCTCTGGTTCTAAAATATCGGGGCAATTTTCTTGGAGAATTTCTTGAAGAATGATTTCTAGGTTCTTTTTTTCATCATGGCTTTCAAGTAGTCCAATCTCTCCTGGATCTATTTTCCATGTCAGTGGTTTTTCCCACAAGATATTTAACATTGCCTTTTATTTATTCATTTGTTTGGATCTGTTTAATAGTATCTTGATTTCTCATAATGTCACTTGCTTCCATTTGCTCCAATCTAATTCTGAAGGAATGATTCTCTTCAGTGAGCTTTTGAGATTGTTTTTCCATCTGGCATATTTGGCTTTTTAAGGCATTCTTTTCCTCATTGCCTTTTTGAGCCTCTTTTGACATTTAAGTTAGTCTATTTTTTATGGTTTTACTTTCTTCAGTAAGGTTGTTGACTCTCATTTCATAACTTTCTTGCACCATTTTCATTTCTCTTCCCAATTTTTCCTCCACTACCCTTATTTGGTTTTCAAAATCCTTGTTAAGTTCCTCTATGGCCTGTAAGCAGCTTATTCTTTTGATGGAAGCTTTTGGTACAGGAGTTCTGACTTCCATGTCTTCATCCTGTTCAATGCTTTGATCCTTTTTGTCCCCAAAAAAGGAATCCAAAGCTGGATTGCTGTGCTTGCTTTATTTCCTTTGCTTGTTCATATTGCCACTAAATTACTTGACTTTTGAGCTTTTTGCCACAGTAGAATCCTGCTACCAGAGGCAGGAGCTTTGTCCCAAATCACTGGGGTTTTCTCAGATGCTGGAGCTATTAGTTGGCTGCCCTCTCTAAAGCCTCCACATGCTCTGGCACACTCGTCACGAACCCCAGGACCTCTACCCCAGACAGTGATCCAGGTTCAAGCAGGTTAAACAAGATCAATTACCCCTCAGGGTAGTTGCTTGATCCCCCTACAATCTGCATGTCCGGAGCTCTGAAGAAGTCATGTGGCAATGGCAAGATGGCCTCAATGCCTCAGCTGCTTCTCCCTCCAGGGGGCAAAAGCCAGACCACCCTCCCAAATTCCCAAGTCCCAATGTTCATACTGCTCTGACCTCTCACTTTGTTCTTAGTATCTATAGGTCAACAATTCTGAAAATTGCCACAGCTGCTGATGATCTGAAATCCTTCCAGCCAAGGCTGGCTGTGGCCACCCTAAGGCTAAAACTTCAAGCTAGCTCGGGGCTGTGCACGGCTTCCAGAGTGGTGTTCTGGCCCCCTCCTGCTGGCCTGCCAGACTTTCCTCAGCAGGAGATTAGCTTTTCTGTGTCATTTTGTGATTTCTGTAGCTACAAAATTTCTTTAGACTCATTTTTTTACATGACTTTGAAGAGGTGGGAATGGGAACCCAAAGGAAGTCCTATTTCTACTCCACCTTCTTGACTCCACCCCTCAAGAACTTTTTAAGAAGACAACTGTTTGGGGTGGCTAGGTGGCGCAGTGAGTAGAGCATCGGCCCTGGAGTCAGAAGGACCTAAGTTCGGATCCGGCCTCAGACACTTAATGCACACACAAATAAAAATCTAGCCCTGTGGCGTTGGGCAAGTTACTTAACCCCAATTTCCCTCCAAAAAGCAAAAAAAAAAAAGTCAACTGGCAACTGAGTGGAATATAGATTGGAGTGGGAAGATAGTTGAGGCAAGGAGAACACAGTCAGATAATTTTAATAATCCAGGTGTGAAGTAATGAGTTTGTTGGTGATTTCATTGTCAAGGAGGCATATAAAAGAAATGCTGTAGAAATGGAATTAATAGCATTTGACTATGAGGATCGAGAGAATAAGGATTCAAAAATGATAACTAGGTTTTAGAACTGTATGACATGGTATTGCCTTCAATATCAATAGGGAAGTTTGAAATGGGAGAAGAGTTTTTGGGGAAAGATGAGTTCTTTTATACATGTTGAATTTAAGATGATCACAGGACATTCAATGTCATATGTCTAAGAGGCAGTTATATATATGGGACTAGAAGTGAGGTGAGAGGTTAGCACTGGATAAGTAGATAGGAGAATCATTAACACAGCGACATAAATTGAACTGGGACTTGATGAGATCACCAAGTGTAAAGTTAATCACAACCAGCTCTCCTCAGGATTCTCCTGCTGTGAATAGCTTTAAGGATCTAATCACATAGTATAGTGAACTCTCCATTTATTCAGCAATAAGTTAAAGCAAAACATTCAAGAAACTAAAGTACAATATTCACAATGATATAACATAACAACTTATTACTAAGGTGGCCACATAGTCTTAAATGAAACATACCATTCAGTAAGTCACAAACTCTTCAATCAATATAGACAATCCAAGTAAAATCTTCTTTCATCTTGAATGGAGACAGACTTCCAAACCCCATGGCTCCTCTTATATGCTCACAGCTCTTGTCTGGATTCACACACAGGTAGCTCTCTTCTCCAGTGTTACATCACAGCCCAGGGGGACTATTCTACCCCAAGCCCTTTCTGTTTCTGAGGAGACAAAACTTAACAGACCTACAACAATATTTACACACATTAGGCTTAACAGAGCTGCAACAATATTTACAAACATTGCCAGCTCTATCATCTCAGTTCACTTTCTGTCTGACAAAGTAATACAAACCAACAGACAAAGCTTCTGTCTGAGTAATTTCTAGATTCTTTCTTTGATCATGGTTTTCAGGTAGTCCAATAATTTTTAAATTATCTCTCCTGGACCTATTTTCCAGGTCAGTGGTTTTTCCCATGAGATATTTCACATTGCCTTCTAGTCTTTCATTTGTTTGGATCTGCTTAACAGCATCTTGATTTCTCATAAAATCACTAGCTTCCATTTGCTCCATTCTAATTCTGAAGGAATGATTCTCCTCAGTGAGCTTTTGAGATTTTTTTCCATCTGGCAAATTTGGCTTTTTAAAGCATTCTTCTCCTCGTTACATTTTTGAGCCTCTTTTGCCATTTGAGTTAGTCTATTTTTTAAGCTGTTGTTTTTCTCAGTCAGGCTGTTGACTCTCATTTCATACTTTTCTTGCATCTTTCTCTTCCCAATTTTCCCTCCATTTCTCTTATTTGCTTGGGTCCTCTCTGGCCTGTAACCAGCTCTTATTTTCATTTGGGGCTTTTGGTGCAGGACTTCCCAATTCTCCTTCTGTTCCATGCTTCAATCCTTTTTCCCCCCAAAGAGTAGTATAATGTTGAATTTTTCAGTTTATTTTGTTTCCTTTGCCTAGGCATGTTGCCACTCAATTACTTGACTTTTAGGCTTATTGCCATAGTAGGACTCTGCCACCAGCCAGGAGAGCTTCTGTCCCAAATGCTGGTGTTTTCTCAGCTGCCAGAGGTATTAGTTGGGTCCCTTCTCTGAAGCCTCCACATGCTCTGCCAAGCTGTTAACACACCCCCAAACCTCCACCTTAGACCCCAATCCATATCCAGGAAGGTTAAAAGAAGAGTGATTACCCCCCCTCTCCAGACTGATCACCGCATCCCCCCTACAATCTGCATGCAAGGAACTGAAGCTGCAACATGGTGGCTGCCCAGCAAATAATCAGCAGCTTCTTGCCCCCAGGGAAAGAGGCTAATGTGCTCTCCCAAGCAGTCCCCAAATCCATAGGGTACTGACCTCTCACTTTATCCTAGGCATCTATGTGTTGATAATTCTGGAAAAGCCACAGCTGCTGGTGTTCTCGAGTCCCTCCAGTAGATTGCTGGTCTGGCCACCTTGGGGCTAAAATGTCAGACTCACGCTGCCTTGGGCTCGGCTCCCAGATTGCTGAGCTGGTCGCTCCCTGATGGGCTGCCTGGCTGTCCTTAGCAGGAGGTTAACTTCTCTGTGTCATTTTGTGGGTTCTATAGCTCCAGAGGTTGTTCAGAGTCCCCTTTTACATAAATTTGGAAGTGGTGTGGGCCAAAGTACCTCAGAAGCGCTGTTTCTACTCCTCCATCTTGACTCCACCCTCTGAGTAATTAAACACAAATCAACAGTAAAGTCACAGGACTTTTGTAAACAGCAGTATATTCCTCTTTCAGGGCTTCTGTATCAGCAATAAAATACTCTTTCAGGGCTTCTAATAAAGTTCTCTTTTAACAGACAGAATGCTTTGTTCTGGCAAAGTAACATCAACACAGACAGAAAAGATGGAGTCCTGGACATCACAAATATTCTCTGTCTCAGTTCTGCTTGGCCCCAACTTGTGCTCAAGCTTTATCTTCTCTGCTCCTTCCTGTCCCACCCTTCCTGTTCCACTCTTTTGGCAAACTCTTCCCACTCTGGGCTCAGTATGATGATGCTAGGCCTATTAATGACAGGGAAGTTCTCCAAACTCCTTTAGGCCTATTAAGGGCAACACAAATGTATACTGTTTCCAACAAAGACTTGACCCAATCAAAGGTGAGACTCAAAGGCACTTGAATAGCTGAAACAAGCAGCAAAGTACTACTTTTCTTGCCATTACACCAAGTGAAGCAGTATAGAGGAAGAAGAGAAGGGGTCTTAGGACAGACCCTTTGGGGACATCTTCTGTCAATAAGCATCACTGAAATGAAATCTAGTAAGGGCAGGAAAGTGGTCAGAGAGTTAGGAAGAAAAACAGGAAAGAACAGTGTCATGAAAATCCAGAGACAAAAGACTATTAAAGAGAAGAAAGTAATATATGATATCAAAGGCTACAGACTGCTCAAGAAGTATAAAGAATGAGAAAAGACAACTAGATTTGATAATTAAGAATTTTAATCTTAGAAAGAGAAATTTCAATTTAATGATGATGTTAAAAATAATAGACTTTACCCACAAAAGAGAGGATATATGCATCTACACATTATATATATATATATATATATATATATATATATATATATATACTCTATAAGTACACACATTTGTATATGTGCATAGACACATATACATACATATATAATAAACATACATACATAGATACATACATACTTAGATAGATAAAGAGATAGACAGATAGATAGATAGATAGATACATACATACATACATAATGATAGCTAGTAAGAATAGAACAGTCAAGTGAGATTTGTGTGTTGTTGTTGAGGTGAATTGTCAGTAAGAAACAGCCAGTAGATAGAGAGTGACTGAAGGTTAGTGAGAGAGTAGAGATGATAAAGGTGACAATTTGTTGGAGAAGGTAGGATGGAATAGGGTCACTTGTACATATAGAGTTACTCACCTTGGCAAAGAGAACAGTAATCTTTTCATGTGAGACAGAAGTAAAATAAGATATAGTTGGTTAAGGCACCTGAGTTATGTGAGATGAGGAAAAAGTGAGAAGGAGATCTCAGGCGTTTCAGAGAATATAGAAATTCCACAGAGGCTGATGTTTGAGTATTGAATTTTTCATTTCTCCAAACTCTTAGCTACCAAGTCTCAGGTGGCTGCATTCTATATCAGTTGACTGAGTGTCCATGCTGTTGAAATCACAAACCCTTGAAAAAAATTGAAATAAATAAATATTAAATAAATTAATGTGTAAATAAATATTAAATAAATTAATGTGTAAATAAATATTAAATAAAAAATTTCCAGGTACATAGCAGACTAAAGCTGATATAAAGGAAATGTAAGATATGATTCTTGCCCTCCATAAACTTGCAATGTAAGGCAGTGTAGGATTATGGCAAAAGGAAAGTTAAAGAGCATTAACAATAGTGATTTCATTTTGTCCTCAATATCCATTTTTTACTCCCTGACTTGAAAGTTGGGCAGCTAGGTGCCAATTTATCAAGCACCATCCCTGGAGTCAAGAAGACCTGAATTCAAATGTGGCTTCAGGCACTTACTAGTTGTGTGTACCTGGGCAAGTCACTTAACCCTATTTACCTTGCTTCCTCATCTATAAAATGATCTGGAGAAGGAAATGTTAAATCACTCTAGTATCTTTGCCAGTAAAACCTCAAACGAGGTCATGGAGATTCAGACATAACTCAAATGATTCAACAACCAAAATAGCAACCTTGAAGGTTCCTAATCAGAAGGTCTAGATTCTCAACCTACCTAATTACAATAGTCATAATAATTTTAAAACAATAGCATATTCTTTGTGGTTTTCATGTTTAAATAAATTGTTTTGCAATTTGCAATTTGACCAAAGCTTCCTTTTAGCCAAAGTAAACAAAATTTATTAAAGACCTGCCATATTGGGTAGACTTTTAAGGAACCTCACTGTTGGTTAGTCTCTTAAGGAATCTGAGAACCTTCATGGAAATAGGATGGGTCTTATTCACAGAAAGATTGTGGGAGGGATAGAGGGGTGGTCTAGTAGTCTGGGAGGAGAGATCTAGAGAGTCTTAATGGGGCAGGGATGACTAGAGGTCAGACTCCAGGAATCAAGAGAATGGGATTAAGGATAGGAAGTAGCTGAACGCTACCTGGAGATAACAGACAAAGGAGGACTAGGCTAATTTAAGGATAACAGATTTAGGAATAGATATTTTGATAGGATTAAGGGTGGAAAGTAGGCACTAGGTGGAGGCAAATCTAGAAGCAACAGACAATGGAAGGATAGGCTAGGTTAAGGGTAATAGATGTTTGGAAATAGTGATAATGGAAATGATGAGGTTTGGGTTCTAGGAGCCCCTTTGAGATTTCCTTGAATCTTTGAGGTTCAGGCTCTGGGAAACCTCCTTGAACTGATTAAATAGTCCCATTTGATGAGATATTTGCATGAGGCCATAAGCCTTACATTGTGGCTGGGCGTAAACCTCTGTTACTAGACTTCCCACCCTTGAACATATCAAAATATCAACCCACCCTTGAACTGGCTTAGCCCACCATTGTCTATATAGTCTCCAGGTAGCCTCCAGCAACTTCCCACCCTTAATCACTCATTGACCTTCTCCAAACTCCTCTAGACCACCCCTAGATTCCTCCCATAACCCTCTGTATATAAGACCCCATCTTGTCTCTATGTGTGCAAGAGCATCATAGAATTACCTAGCACAGGCTTACTCTGTGTCCAATACAAGTGAACTTTTAATAAACTTTTCTTTGGCTGAGAAGACTTGAGTGAAATTCATTTTGCAGGACCCAGCATGTTAGTATTTTGGGGTCTCTGGAGCAACCCTAACCCTCTCTATGGGTAATCTCTTTATATGGAGGCAAGATGGGGTCTTATATACAGAAAATTTGTGGGAGGTACATGGGCATGGTCTAGAGGAGCAGTTTGGCAAGGGTCTTCAGGGGGAGTCAATGAGGTCAGATTCCAGTAAATGAATGATTAAAGGAGGGAAGTTCCTGCAGGCTACCTGGAGATGATAGTCAATGGTGGGCTAGGCCAGTTCAAGGGTGTAAGAGATTTGGGTATTGATATTTTGAGAGGATCAAGGTTGGGGACTAGTTGGATAATGGAGGGCCAAGCTAGTAACAAAGGTTTGGGCCTAACTATCATGAAAGGCTTATGGCCTCAGGCAAATGCCTCATCAAATGTGAAGATTCTATCAGAGTTCAGGGGGCCTCCCAGAGCCTGTACCTCATTACTTACAGTCAGATTGCTCACAGCCAAAGAAAAGGCATTGGGGATAGGAAATGGAATGTTGTGTGTGACAAAGAGAAAGAAGGTCAATTTGCTTGGCCTGTCTAGTACTAAAAGGGAAGTAGATTTGAATGAGGCTAGAGAAATAAGTTGAGATCAGAAGGACTTCTAAAGCTAAAGAGTATATTTTACACATGATTGTAGAGGAAAAAGCAATTGAAGAGGTTTCCCACTAAGAAGGTTAAGATTGCTCTGGAGACCCCAAAATACCAACCTACCGGGTCCTGCTGAATGAATTTGACTCAAGTCTTCTCAGCCAAAGAAAAGTAAAATTTATTAAAAGTTTACTTGCATTAGTGTAAGAGTTATGGGTTTTAAAGGTGTTCCATGCCCTGTTGGACTTGCTGACATAGCAGGAAAGGGTGGTGGGGCAAGAGGAAGCATAAGCCAAGCTGGAGTGCATGGTGTGACTGGAAGCCTGGTGGTGGCAGTAGCAGCAGCAGCAGCGGTGGTAGTGTTAGCAGCTGAGGCTGAGGTGGAGGTGGAGAGAACTCCTTCCTTTTTTGAGCCAGTCAGAGTTTCTGCTAGGGACTTCTGCTGAGGACTGCCAGGGTGAGAAACCACAGGGCCTAGAGCTGCTGGGAGAAGGCTTCTTGGAAGCTGAGCAGTTGCCATGAGTTGGGAGAGGACCTTTGCCTGAGGTAGCCTGTTCTGTTTTGAAGGCTTGAGAATGTGGGTGCTTACTACATTAACTATGTGTGCCAATTTCATAACTACTGTGATGGCTTTGACTTTCTGGATTTGGGACTCAGTTTTCTGGTATTTTAATAAATGTTCTAGCTTTGTCCCCCATGTAGAGAGCCTGGTATATTTTGTGAGTAATAACCATATCAGCATATTTATAGTTGTTGTAGGCAATGTGAATATTTCATTGTTGATACAATTAGACACAGAGTAAGTCTGTGCTATGGTGCTCTCACTATTCTATAACATTCTATGGCACTCACACTATTCAATGGTGCTCATCCACATGGTATTGTATGGTGCTCTCACACCACATTGTGTGAGATTGAGTCTTATATATAGAAGGTTGTGGGAGGAATTTAGGGGTGGTCTAGAGGAGGAGTTTGTGGAGGGTCTTCAGGAGTTAATGAGGTCAATGAATGATTAAGGGTGGGAAGTGGCTGGAGACCACCTGGAGACAACAAACAATGGTGGGCTGGGCCAGTTTGGGTGGGAAGTAGATGAACAGTGGAGGGCTAGGCTAGAAACTAGGCTAGTAGTTAGCAGTTAGTAACTAGGCTAGAGATCTGGGCCCAGCTCCAATGTAAGGCTTATTGCCTCATTCAAATGCCTCATCAAATAAGACAATTTAATCAAGAATCCAAGGGAGGTTCCCAGAGCCTGTACCTCAAAGACTCAAGGAGAGCTTGAGGGGGCTCTCAGAGCCCAAACCCCATCAGCAATGATTCAAGTTCATTGAATAGATTAGTAAACATGGTGCTATCATTCCTCATTTATTTTTGGAATTCTACTTCTGAGTGTGCATGAGATCCATACTTTTGAATATCCTCAGAGTTGGCATATCTTTGTCTCCTGTGAAAGGATATTGAAGGGGTTAACCATAAAGCGGGTTAGGGTTGCTCTGGAGACCTCAAAATACCAACACCCTGGGTCCTGCTAAATGAACTCAACTCGTCTTCTCAGCCAAAGAAAAGTAAAGTTTATTAAAAGTTCGCTTGTATTAGACACAGTAAGTCTGTGCTAGGTCATTCTATGGCACTCTCACAAACATGGAAGGAAGATGGGAAAGAAAGTTATGGGAGGAATCTAAGGGTTGTCTAGAGGAGTTTGGGGAGGGTATTCAGGAGAAGTCAGATGAGGTCAATGAGTGATTAAGGGTAGGAAGTTGTTGGAGCCTACCTGGAGACTACAGACAATGGTGGGCTAGGCCAATTCAAAGGTGGATTGATATTTTGATAGGCTCAAGGGTGGGAAGTCTAGTAACAGAGGTTTGAGCCCAGACATAATGTAGGGCTTATAGCCTCATGCAAATACCTCATCAAATGGGATGATTTAATCAGACTTTAAGGGGGGGGGGGCTTCCCAGACACTGAACCTCAAAGATTCAAGGAGAATTCAAAGGGGTTCCCAGAGCCTGCACCTCCTTAGTCAGATCTGAGTTTAAGAAAAATCATTTTGGCAGTAGTGTGTATTATGGATTAGAATTAGCAGAGTTTTGCAATCCTTCCTGACCTTTACTTCTTAGAATTTCTTATTTTTCTTAATTTCTTTATTTTTAGTTTTACATTTTCCCCCCTCCCTCCACATGAGTCATGTTATACAGAAGAATTATAATGAATGGGAGAAATGAGAAAGAAAAACAAACAAACAAAAAACCAACCAAACAAAAGCAAATAGTCTTGGAGGCAACTAGGTGGCACAATGAATAGAGTACTAGCTCTGGAGTCAGGGGGACCTAAGTTCAAATTTGTCCTCAGACACTTGACACTTAATAGATGTGGGACCTTAGACAAGTCACTTAACCTCAGTTGATTTGCCTTCCCTCGTCCTCCTCCTTCCCTCCCAAAAGAAAAGAAAATAGTTGGCTTTACTCTGTATTCCAGCTCTATAGTTCTTTCTCTGGATGTGGAGGAAATTTTCAATTATGAATCCTTTGGAATTGTTTTAGGTCCTTGCATTGCTGAAAAGGGCTAAATTTATTCAAATCAGTCATTGTAGACTGTGTTTGTTACTGTGTACAGTTTTCTCTTGGTTCTGCTCACTTCACTCAGCATCAATACATATAAATCTTTCCAGGTTTTTCTGAAGTCTACCTGTTCATCAGTTCTTATAGCAAAATAGTATTATTTCATTACATTCATATACCACAACTTGTTCAGTCATTCCCCAATTTCCAATTCTTGGCCAACACAGAGAGAGCTGCTATAAATATTTTTGTACATGTGGGTCTTTTCCCCATTTTTATGATCTCTTTGGGATACAGTCCTAGAACTATATCCCTTGAATTATACCTTGTGCATATCAAGGATTTAATTAATATGAGTTGAATGGAATTGAAGGCTTTAATATGTTGTTCTATTTTGTGAACACATGTTGGTTATTAATTGTGTTGTCCAACATATTAGCAACCCACCCCATACTTGTGCTTTTTACAAATAAATAAGAGACCATCTATGCCTTGATAATTGCTAAGCCTTGTTGATTCTACCTTTGATTTCTACCTCTCATGTCTGCTCCTCTTTGCTACTCAAGTTACCACCACTTTATTTTAGCTCTTGTCATTTTTTTTTCAGCTGTACTAATACAATAACTTTCTAATTGTTCTGTTTCTAGCTTACTTTTTCCTGCCCATCCTCTGTACATAGAAAATGCAGGTCTGACCTAATATTTCTCCTACATAATAAACCTAAGTGGCTCCCTATCTCAACTAGGATCAAATATGAATATTTCAGCATTTAATGCTTTTTACTACCTGACCCTAAACTACCTTTTCAACCTTACTATATATGAATCCACTCCATATGTATTATAATCCAATTACACTTGAATTCTTACTGTTGCTCGCACACTTCAATCCATCTCCCTTCTCTGTACCTATATACTGGCTGTCTCTCATATCTGAATATACTTTTTACCTCATCTTTAAGCCTTAGAATCCCAAGTTACCTTCAAAACTCAGTTCAAGTACTACTTTCTACATGGAGTCATTTTGAACCCTCCCCACTAGCAGTTCTTTCTTTCTTTAAAAAAATCTTCTATTCATTTTATGTATGTTTTTCATATACTTATTTAAATACATACTGTTATACTTTTAAACTATAAGCCACTAGAAGTGATGGGCCATTTCATATTTTTGTCCAGGCTTTTAGTAAATGCCTGTTGATCATTGATTCATCCATGTCATTAAAATATGTGATGAACACTGCTGGGCCATTATTATAACTCTATGACATTATCTGGTGACCTCCATTCACACTGATATATATATATATATATATACATATATACATATATACATATATACATATATATGTCTCCTCTTTGGGTCTGGTCATTTAGCCAGCCCATATTTCTTTGTCTTGTCCTCAAAGATAATAGGAGAGATTTTGTCAACGTACACTGCTGAAATCCAGATGCACCATGTCAAAAGTGTGATTCCCAGAAACTGGGGATAATTTTAATATTAATCTGGACCTAAAATATCTTCTTCACTCTCTTTATATGCTTGAGAACTATCAGGAGGTGTTATCTCTTTTTAAGCAAAATAACAGGTTAGGGAAACCTTGGATATCATGAGGTGTTAATGACTTACTCACCACACTAGAATCTCATTATGATCTTATACATTAATTTTGTTTAAAGGAAACCTTTTTGGGGGGAAGGAAAGGAGTGGATTTAGTAAAGAATATACAATGTCATTTTTTTTTAGTAACAAAAGACCTGGGTTTAATTGCTTTCACAATTATATATTAAACATTGGTTTCCATGCCAAAAAAAAGACTTTTTAATGGTTAAGATTTGAGAGAGAGAGAGAGAGAGAGAGAGAGAGAGAGAGAGAGAGAGAGAGAGAGAGAGAGAGAGAGAGAAAGAGCTTGAGGAGGTTGTATAAACATTTAAGTTCAAGTATCCCAGATGTCAGATTAATAGAGTACTCATTTTAAATGTGACTATGTAACCCCTAAATTGGCTCTCATCATCATAGTAATAGAACACACTTGTTAAAAAATAAAATAAAAACACAGCACAATAAAATAGAAAATAAAACATTTTCTGTTCCTTGGAGTATCCCTTAAAATTTATTTAAATTACCGCAGTTGATAGGTGATTTTACCAATGAATAACATAGCTTAGCATTTACTCACCAATGCTGTGGTTTACCTTTAGATGTATGGACAAGTCCCTGTCCTAACACAATTAAGCCTCTCTACCATTAATGTTATTTTATTTTTTTTTTTTTTAAAGCAATTGGGGTTAAGTAACTTGCTCAAGGTTACACAGCTAGTCATTTGATTTATGCGTGGGTGCTCATTTTCTGAGCATTAATGTTATTTTAAAATGTCTCTTAGTGATTAGAGACCTTTTATTGTCTTTTATTTTCAAAATGTGTTTGTATTTAAATTTTTTCTTTTTAAAAATTTATTCTATTCATTATTATTTTTCAATAAAAATTTGTGGGCTTAGGAAAATTTGAGATGACTAAACTTTCTCTACTATTATATACTGTATGGGAAATTGCATGAATTTGCTTGTTTGAATATTTACTTTTGGTCATAAATTTGGCTGGGTCATGGAGAGGTTACATGAATTTCCTTGGGTTATACATCCAGTATCAAGTGACAAGTGAAACTTGATCCCTCATTTTGCTGACTTCTAAGCCATTTTTCTGACCACTATTGGTTTTTACTGCTTAACTTCTTGAACAGTTTGGTAAAAATGCCCATTCTCTCATTTTTTTTTCTGATTTATTTATTAGTTCCTAAACATATGACCCTGAAAATCTTCGGAGGGTAGATATTTTTTCTGATAAATGACTCTTAATATACTTACTGTCCAGTATTATAACATATATATGTATTTAAATATATAGAATATAAGTATAAAATAAACATAAAACACATAAAATAGGTTTGTGTGTGGATAATAGATATTTTGAGGATGAATAGTTTCATGAGACTAGTCTCTTCCTTCATTAATGCAGACCCAATTACACTTTAATAAACCATCTTCACCAACACAAATTCACCCCATAAAATTTTAATAGAATATATTAGAAAATTCTTGTGATTTATATGCTTATAATACGTAGTCTATATACTTCTATGTGTATACATGTACACATATTTACATATGTATTGCAATAGATATATAATGAAGGGTTTATAATATTTTATATTCAGATACAAATGTTTTACATATATTTATGTATACATATATGTGTGCATTGTGTGGATATGTATTATATACACATCCATAGTATAATACAGATAAAAGCAAATATATGGGTATAAAGCTATATACACATAGGTGAATATATGCATATGTGTGACTATATGTACATGCAAATTTATATGTGTATATTTACTACATCAATATGTATGTGCATGGAAATAAGCATAATGAACATAAATGCATGTGTGTGTGTTCATAAAATGTGCATAATGCATTTCCATGCATATGCATATGTGCTTGTACACCTTTACACATATCCACATATCCCTACATAAATGCATACATATATTATATATATCAGTAGGATTTGCTAGAGCTTGCATCTCAGAGACATATCCTCTGCCAATCCACAGACTCATCTTTAAACCAGGAGAAGTGTAATGCCATGTACAGCAGCTTTCCAGAGGACTGCTACTCTGAAAAGCTTTTAAAGTTCTGATTACACAGTATAGTGAAGACTCTATTCCATAACAAATCAAAGCAAAATTTTCACAGAAAATCAAGGTACAGCATTCACAATATTACAACTTATATTCAAAAACAGTTTATCATTAAAATAGCCAAATAGTTTTCACCAAAGTGGTCACAATATTTAGAACAAAGAACAGTCATCTAAAAGTACAATAGTCAAAGTCTTCCACTCATGGAGCTCAATCAGTCACTTATTCAGCAATCAATTACTAAGGATCATACACAAACCCTCCACCCCTAGGTCACTAGTAAACTACAATTCATCATTACTGGGTACCCATGGAGAGGTCTTTCCATCTTGACTTAGGGCCTGTTCTCAGATTCCCTGGATCCCCTTCCATTGTCCAAGATTCTACCTGGATTCACCAGACTGTCACCTGGGTTCAATGGCAGATAGCTCCCATTTCCTTGTCTAGCTCTCTGGGTAGGTCCTGCTCCACACTGAAGTTCACAGGGTCTGATCCATGTCAGATCCTTCACAATTTCTGCTCTAGGGAATTCAAGGCTCAACCAAGCCACAAAAAAGTCTCAGCATCCCAGTCATGCTTTCTCAGTCACCTGGGCTCTTGGCTCCTGGCTCCTGTTCAGAAGCTCCACCACCACAAGTTCTCAGGAGATTCTGGATCAGTTCTCCATTTTCCTTTAGCTGCTCTGCCACCAGATGCTGGTCCCAAGAAATTCTGACTGTGCCTCTCTGGGGCTTTTATTATATACACACTGCATTAGCTTCCTGTTTCAGCCAACCCCTTCCTGTTATATCAGTAACAGGAGACAGGAGTTCATACTTTCTGTTTCCCCAGAAGAGGCTTGATGAATTACTAAGTGCTAAGTACCTGCTACCTTTCAATACAAAAAGGGGTCTTCAAATTACCATTACAAGGAGGCACTGCTAATTAGTTAAGATGTAAATTTCCCTTTTTCATCTGTTTTTGGTGGAAAGACCTCACATTTCATTTTTCATTACTTTAAGAACTCTGGGCATCAAGACAAATTGGGAACTCATCTGTAACTACTTTCTCAAATTGTTGCCTGGATCACTGAAGAGTTAAGTGACTAGTTCATGGTCACCTGGCTAAATTACATTACATAGGACTTGAGCTCAAGTGTTCTTGACTCCAAGACCAGTTCAAATCCTATTGCTTGACACATATTCTAGCCACTAAACCACGTTACCTCATAGATAATTACAGTCTAATCAAATGGGAGAGGAAGAAGACAATATTTCAGAACATTAATATTAAAAAGAAATGTTTTTATAATCATCTCTGAGGGAGCAATTTTTTACATGTCACAGATTCTTCATATAATCCAGGGAAAGTGGAAGGAAATAAGTATTTATATAAATATGCCAGTCGTCAAGATAAGTACTTTTTACAAACAGTATCTCATTTGATTCCCATAAACATCCTATTAGGTGCATTTATTATCTTCATTTTGCAGTTGAAGAAACTTATCTTAAGTGTTTTCCCCAAGGTCACAGAACTAGTAAGTATCTGAGGCTGAATTTACTATAGGTATCCCTGACTCATGGTCCAGTGTTCTAGCCTATGTTCCACTAGCTACCCCAGGCAATGAAGATTACAATGTCTTACTTTAGCAGTGGGTGGAATTTTCTTCTCATTCTCTTTCACTCACTTCATATAATTATATAAAATAAGGGGCAAATAATGGAATTGATGCCTGCATCAAAATGGGCATGGGCCAAACCAGAGAGTATGGAATGATTGGACATGAGCCAGGCAGGTTCTGTCATAGCAGTTCCAATTTATTGATTAGAGAGCAGGGTTTATATAATTAATGTAAAGCTATTGTCTCTTAGGTTCCCATAAGATAATTTTTAATGTCCTCGTTCATTTTTGTACATCTGTATGTTTTAATGTCCTTGTTCACTTACATACATCCATATATTTTAATGTCCTTGCTCCCTTGCATGCATCTATGTCTGGGTCACTGCTCAGGTATAATATCCTAAATTCCTATAAGTCAGGAAGAGATGGTGAGCTAATCTTAAGACATAAGCTGGCTTGGGAGAGATCCTGGACCAGACTCTTCCCATGTATGGACTGGGTCATAAACTGGCCCTTTACATGGAGTTAGTGAGGTGATATGCTAGAGGAAGTTCAAAGATGCATCTCTACCCTGTAACCCTTCCTAAGAAATGTGCAAAATTTCTTCCTAACAGAATTAGAAGGGCAAATGGTCATAAACTTGCCCCAAATTGTCCATGACTTGTTAGCCTTTAAAATGTTAAGCTTACTAGTCCTGCAGCCAGTTGAAGGCAATTTGAGACAAAAAGTGGTTTTGTGAAGTTTTGTGGCATGTATTCCCTGCTCTTTTAAAGGGTAAAAGAGGTGAGGAAATTTCTTTTCCATCTCACATTCCATACTGACCATAGTTTCTATTAGTGAAACTACTTAGCCAGTAGTAGACAGTCCACATGGTTATGGAGATAAAAAATTATCCAACTTACAATAAGAGAGACTGAGGCAGAGCTCTGAGCCAATGACACTTTAATAAAGGGTCCATGGTTCCCTCTAATGAAGTGGACCTCAGATCTTCTTCATAAGTTAAGATGCCCCCTCCTTCCAGGGACCTATATTTATAGGGTTAGATATTTAAACATTCAAGAACAGCTATACCAAATGCAGAATAATTATCTGTCATCAGGTTCACAAATTTGGGTGAGGTAAGGAATCTCCACTGACTAGGTGGTTACAAAATGGTCATAAGATGGACACCTGCTCATGCTAGAAAAGAGAAAATGGTCTAGAGGTATAAAAATATTTGGGAGACTTTACATGTAGTTGAATCACCTCTGGCACCCTGGGATTAGTCACCGTGACAAGGGAAAACAAGAGTGGGGAGATTCTAGCTAGCTTTCTATGATTATGCAAATGATCTTACCATTTGCAGCTCACAGCTCTTGGGCCAAATATACAGAACTTATAAACACTACCTATCATATGAAGTTGATTAATATTGATTGGAAGAGAGTAGGGGTCCTCAATGAATCAACTTTTTCATAATAGGAAACACAGATAGATTGAGAGGGTTAAGACAGGGAGTGGAGAAAGCTCCAACAAGTATACCTGTTGCTGCAGAAAAGGGAACTACAGAGTCAAAGAACAAATGGTCCTCGTTTTTTGGAATATCGCTATTTAGAGAACAAGACAAAGAAACTCTTCTGAAAAATCTTCCCAGAGAAACTGTGTATGCAGGGGTAGCAGTGATGAGGTATGGGCTCTGGGAGCCCCCTCAAGCTCTCCTTGAGTCCTTGAGGTACAGGCTCTGGGTTCAATCCCCTTGAACTCTGATTAAATCATATCATTTGATGAGGCATTTGCATGAGACAATAAGCCTTACATAGTGGCTGTGCCCAAGCCTCTGTTACTAGACTTCCTACCTTCTGTTACTAGACTTCCAACCCTTGAGCCTATCAAAGTATCAATCCACCCTTGAACTGACTTAGGTGACCAAAAGTCTGTAGTCTTCAGGTGGTCTCCCACCCTTAATCATTCATTGACCTCAATAACTCCTCCTGAAGAGCATCCCCAAACTCCTCCTCTAGACCACCCTTAGATTCCTCGCACAACTTTCTGTATATAAGACCTTATCTTGTCTTCATGTTTGTGAGAGCACCATAGAATAGTGAAAGTGCCATAGAATGATAAGAGCGCCATAGAATGACTGTAGCACCAAGCACCCCAGCATTCCTGGGGTGGCTGCCAACACACGTTCTTAGATCTGCTTTTATAAAGGAAAGCAACTCAAAATGGGTTAACAATCTTGCTTTAATCATTCAAACATATATTGTTTACCTAGTTCAGGGGAAATAGTTCAGCACCCCGGAACTTCAGAGTATACAGAAGTTATAAGCAGAAGTTATAAGATGGAGAAACATTTCAGCAGACAGGCTTCCAAACTGTCCAACCATTACATACATCCATACCTAATCACAGTTATCAGAGAGGGAAGCATAAACATCTGGGTTTTCAAAGCCAGGGGGCTCTCAATGACTGCCCAGTGTCACATCTTGTCAAATCACACAACACTTCTCAAAGTGAGCCCCAAAGGAAAGCCTCACATCAGGGATTATATAGCTTTCCCCAGGCTCAGAGAATGTAACAACCCTCTTGACCCACTGCCCAATCACAAAGTATCTCTTGAAAAACAAGCCTCCCACCACAGGCTCCAGGTGCACCTAAGCCTAGGGGCAGGGGGCAAATAAGAAATTTACATTCCCATTGGAATGACCTAGCACAGACTTACTCTGTGTCTAATGCAAGCGAACTTTTAATAAATTTTACTTTTCTTTGAGAAGACTCAAGTTGAATTCATGTGGCAGGACCTGACATGTTGGTATTTTGGGGTCTCCAGAGCAACTCTAACCCTCTTTATGGTTCCCTGATACCAGGAACACTGCTAATCTCAAGTTCTTTTCTAGCTGGGACTGGTGGTCTGGAGGAGGAGTTTGTGGAGGGTCTTCAGGAGGAATTAATGAGGTCAATGAGTGATTAAGGGTGAGAAGTTACTGGAGGCCACCTGGAGACTACAGACAATGGTGGCCTAGGCCAGTTCAAGGGTAGATTGACATTTTGATAGACTTCATTTTTATGGTTCCCTGATACCAGGAACACTGCTAATCTCAAGTTCTTCTCCAGCGGGCACTGGAAGGTATGTAAACCTCTGTCTTTCCCTAGTACCTTGGAAGTGCATTTTGTTTGTTGTTGTTTTTGTTTTATGTTTTTTTTTTATTTGTGTGTGTGTGTGTGTGTGTGTGTGTGTGTGTTTTGGGGGGGTGCTGACCTCTCAGGTCCCATTAGGTCAGACAGCTAGGCGGCTGCTTTGTGCTCAGCCTGACCTCAGGTTCTTGGTCCTATTTGGTTATTTTGGAGAACATGGACATGTGTGCAGTTTCTGAAGAATGGAAGATAAGGACAGACCCACCATCTGGAAATGTAAGCCATATTCTTTCAGTTCTCTCAGTGCTAGGGAACTGGGAAAGCTTCAGGTATTTTTTTGTGGGGGTTTTTTGGTTTGTTTTTCGAGGCTTACTCTCAAACCTTCCTTTATGGAGGAAGGGACTTCCAGGCCCTATGCCTGTTGCTCCCAAAAGTTCACTTGCATTAGACACAGAGTAAGTCTGTGCTAGGTCATTCTATGGTGCTCTCACTATTCTATGGCACTGTCACAAATAAGAAGACAAGATGGAGGGTCTTGTCTACAGAAGGTTGTGGGAGGAATCTAGGGGTGGTCTGGAGGAGGAGTTTGTGGAGGGTCTTCAGGAGGAATTAATGAGATCAATGAGTGATTAAGGGTGAGAAGTTGCTGCAGGCCACCTGGAGACTACAGACAATGGTGGCCTAGGCCAGTTCAAGGTTAGATTGATATTTTGATAGACTCAAGGGTGGGAAGTCTAGTAACAGAGGTTTGGGCTCAGCCACTATGTAAGGCTTATTGACTCATGTAAATGAGATGTTTTAATCAGAGTTCAAGGGGATTGAACCCAGAGCCTGTACCTCAAGGACTCAAGGAGAGCTTGACAATGGCTGCCCAGACAAAAACAAAACAAAACAAAACAGACAAAAAAAAAAACTATCAGGAGAGAGAAGGCAGAGAGGGTCAATTTCAGAAAAAAGAATGACTTTTATACTTGAAATGACAGGCAAAAATGACTAACAGAAAGTTAATGCCCCAAATAAGTAGGTAGATAGTAAGGAAAATATTTGCTCTTAATGCATTTGAGTCTCCCAACCAAAATAAACTGTGTCCTCAAACGCAGAAAATATTGTTGAAAGTGATGAACAAACCACTGTTTGTGATATTGAAAGATTATAGAAAATTTGAGTGGTACCAGAGGATTAGAGAAGAACCAATGTCTGTATTTTCAAAAAAGCAAAGAGAATAGATCGAAAATTATAGATTACTGAGTTTGAAATTAATTCCTGAGAAGATTATAAGACACTACTAGAGAAATGGGGAAGATCTAGAACAGGAATCATTTATTACAAAGAGCCAGCATGGTTTTAGCAAGATCAGGTCATGCCAGACTAACTTGAACTCTTTGATGTTTACTAAACTAGTAGATCAGTAACCTATTAAGTCCTAGTGACTTATGGTAATCCATCAGGAGACAAAGAAAAGCAAAAGACAATTCCTGATCTCAAGGAACACATAATCTAATTAGGATTCTTTAAATATCCTCTACCTAGACTGTAGCAAAGCATTCAGTAAGGTGTTTCTTATTATTCTCCTCTTAACCCTCTCACCAGTCCTGTTACATTCCCTGGATTCTTTTCCATATCAACCCTCTAAATATGAGAGCCTGTAGCAGCAAGCACCCCAACATCCCCAGGGTAGCTGCCAATATAGGTTCTTAGATCTGCTTTTGTAAAGGAAAGCAACTCAAAATGGGTTAACAAGCTTACTTTAATCAAACAAACACACATTACCTAGTTCAGGGGAAAAAGGTCAGCACCCCGAACTTCAGAGTTACAGCACTTACAGATCAAACAGACAGGCTTCCAAACTGTCCAACCATTATATCAATACCAAATCACAGTTACCAGAGAGGGAAGCATCAACATCTGGGTTTTCAAAGCCGGGGGGCTCTCAACAACGGCTTCCCAGAGTCTCATCTGGTCAAATCACACAACACTTCTCAAAGTGAGCCCCAAAGCAAAGCCTCTCCTCAGGGTTTATATAGCCTTCTCCTGGCTCAGAGAATGTAACAACCTTCTGGACCCACTGCCCAATCACAAAGTATCAAGGTGTGGGCTTTTCTGAAAAACAAGCCTCCCACCACTGGCTCCAGGTGCACTTAAGCTAGGGGCAGGGAAGATCTTTAAATTTGCATTTCCATTACAGAGCCCTTTAGGATCATGTCTTGAGTTCTCTTCTCTTCTTTCTCTGTTCTATTTCGCTTGGTAATCTCACCAATTTCCATGGATTTAATTACCATCTCTATGATACTGATTCTCAAGTGTACCAATCCTGCCCTAAACTCTTCTGAATTCTAATTTTATATCTCCTTGAACTGGATATCCACTAGACATCATAAACTCAATATGTCCAAAATGGAACTTGTCATCTTTCCACCTAAATAGCGTCTGCCCCTTTTGTCCCCCAGTCTCCTACCTTCCCTTTTAATTTAGAGGGCAACAACATCATCCTAATTCCTCAGACTCATAATTTAGGACTCATCTTGGATTCTTCAATAACTCTCAACCTCCTCCCCCACATCAAAACTATTTTTTCTGTCAAATTTACTTTTGCAACATCTCTCGAATGTACCCCCTTTTCTCCTCTGATACAACCACCGCTCTAGTGCAGGCTTTCATTACATCATCATCATCATCTTCATCATCATCATCATCATCATCATCATCATCATCATCATCATCATCACCATAATAATGACAATAATAAAACAATAATAATAATTAAGAAATAATAACTATTCCAGGTACTATGTTAAGTGCTTTATACCATTATCTCATTTCGTTCTTACAATGGCCATAGGAGGAAGATGTTATTATTATCCCCATTTTACAGATGAAGAAACTGTGGCAAACAAAGGTGAAGTGATAAACCTAGGATCATACAACTGGTAAGTGATTGAGGTCATATTTGAGCTCAGGCCTTTCTTAATCCAGCACCAGTGCTCTATCCACTATGTAACCTAACTGCCCCAGGCACTGAGAGAAGTAATTTAATCAGGGTGACAAAAATAGTATTATCATAGGTAAGATATACAAGGAAATAATTATATGTAATTTTAATTATGAATTTTCATGGTTTAGTCCCTTGGAACCAAGCAAAACATATTGTCCTCTCCCACAGAGCAAGTTTTCAAATACTTGAAGACAGTTACACATCTCACCTGGGTCTTCTCTTCTCCAGGTTAAACATTCCCATATCCATCTGTATCTCTTTGTACTACATTTTTTGAAGTAAAATAAGAATCATGTAACCAATATACATGTTCAAAAAAACCAAATTCCTTCATTTGTTGTGTCCTAAAACGTACATCCTATTCTTCATCTTGAATCTTTTTGTCTGAGACTTAAGTAGTCTGCTTCATCACTGTTAGTTACTGGTTAGTCATTGCGTTGAGTTGCATTCTTATTTCAAAATTGTTTGTCTTAGTAATTTTCTTTTTATTATAAATAATTATAAATTGTTCTGGTTCTTCTTGCTTTACTCTTTATTAGGTCATAGAAGTTTACTCAGGTTTCAGGAACTATACTTTTAAAAAATTTCTTATGGCAAAATAGTATTTCATCACATTCAAATGCCACCTTTTGTTGTTATTCCCTAATTCAGGGCTTCTTAACCTTTTTCACTAGTGACCCTTTCAGTGCTTTGTTTTTTAAATTTTTTTTGGTCTTTATTAATTTGTTTGTTTACTTTTAGTTTAAAGATTCTGTTCCACAGTTCCCTGAGTTTCAAATTTTCTCCTCCCCACCCCCTCCATGGTGGCATACAATCAAGTGTAGGATCTGCAAATACTTTCACATTAGATATTAGTCAGGTTATAAAGAAGGTTTGTTTCAGATGGAATGAACAATGGGAAAGAGGAAACAAAACCAAACAAGAAAAAGAAAGAGAGCAGGTAGTTTGCTTCAATCTGCTTTCAAACTCTGTTCTTTCTCATTCTTTCTTTGCATGTAGACATCTCTCTCCATCATGAATCTTTTGGAGTTGACTTATAACCCTGCATTGCTGAGAAGAGTCCAGTCTATCAAAGTTGATCGTCACATATACGTTGTGTCTGTAATTATGTACAAATTTCTCCGGCTTCTTCTCTTCTCACTCAGCATCAATTTGTATAAGCCTCTCCAGGTAAATATGAAGTCAATCTGCTCTTCATTTCCTTTCACTGCTTCTTAAACTGTGCATCGAATGGGGTCACAACACAGTTTAAGAAGCATTGCTGGGACGGGCACCCTTTTAATTTCCAGTCGACTGTCACTACATAAGGAATTGCTACAAATATTTGTATACATATAAGTCTTTTATTTCTGTTTTTGACTTCTTTTAGCTATATGATTAGTAGCATTAGTTCTAGGTCAAAGAATGAAATTGGTTTAGTTACTTTGGAGACACAATCCCAAATTATTTTCCAGAATGACTGGGCCAAATCACAGCCCTGTGAGCAATGCAAAAATGTGCTTGCTTTCCCATAGAATCTCCAATATTTGTCGTAGTCTTTCTTTCTTTTTTTTTTTATCAAATTTCCATTGTGATGGTGTGATATAAAATCTCAAAGTTGCTTTAAATTACATTCTCTAATTGTTTGCGATATGGAGCTTATTGTCATATGATTGTATATAACTTAGATTTTATTTTTTCCATTGAAAATTGTTTCTTATATGCTTTGACAATTTATCGATTGGGGAATGACTATTATACTGATAGGTGTAAATAAATTATTTTTTAATTCTTGGGTAAGAAATCTTTGTGGGAGAAACAATGCAATTTTAGTTCCTTTCAGTTGCTTCCCCTCCTAATTTTAGTTTCAGTGGTTTTACTTTAACAAAAACTTTAAAATATATGAAATCAAAATTTTTCATTTTATTTTTTTTCTATTTTTTGTTTGGTCATGAGTTCTGCTATTATTAATATTATTTATTGTTAGCATTTTCTTTTTAAAAATATTTCCTTGAGATTTCATTCTATTTAAAAATGCCATTTTATTTCCTTTTTAGCTATTGTTTCACTTCCTCAAGGAATTTTTGATCTCATGTCTAAGATGCAATTTTCTTTCAGGCTTTGTTTGTAAATGTCTTTGTATTATTCTCTTTGTTTTGTGCCTTGATATTTTAGCCATTGTGATATATGGGGTATCCCAAAAATAGTAGTGAAGTTTTAAGTGTTAATAACTTCAGAAATACAAATGCTACAAAAACAGAAAAAATAGAAAGATTAGCTATTTACATTTTAAAAATATGGATAACATTTTATTTTTTATCATAATTATTGCTTGTGTTAAACTTTAATTTTTTGAATATCTAAAATTTTCATCAGCTACTGCTCAGAGATTCACAGGATAGCCTTACTATCACCCAAGGAATGAGTTTTTAATGTATTTGTGAGAAATTTGATGTGACCTCACAAGGAAAAAAAAATCTACTAAGGATAGATCATATCACTGAAGTAATCAAACAAAAGGTCCTCCTCTGTCAATCCACCAGCTTGAGAAAGTGTTATTCAGAAATGTTGTATATGCAATGAATAATGACTAGGGTCTATGTCTTTCTAAAATTAATATTCTAAAGATAATATTTAAAAGTGACAAAAAACCTGTTAGTATTTAGTAAAATAACTAAAATTAAAATGATTTTTTTTTGTAAATTTGTTCATTTAGACTTCTGAAGTTATTAAACTTAGACCTACACTACTACTTTTAGGACCTACATATACAAACATATATTCACATACATACATACATACATACATACATACATACATACACTCACATACTTGTATATATAATATATTTGCTGCTCTGAACCTATGGAGTCTTCCAGCTAGTTATGTGTGTGCATGTACACACATAAATATATACATATATGCAAACATGAATATATGTATATACATATATATAATTTATCTTTTTAATTTTTTCATTCTTCATATTGGGGTCTGACTCTGAAGACTTCTAGGAGAAATTTTAGAGTCTTATATCACTCTGATCAATATAATCTGGGGTCCCACTATTATAGTCTATAAAAGGTAAGTGATGCTTTATTTAAGAAACTCAACCTTTTCAGTCTAGGGAGGTGCAAATCTTCATGGCGCCTAAGCTATCTGTAGGACATAGTCTGATATTTCCCCTACTTGTCTGAACTTTGTAACTCTGCATCTAGGTTGAAGTCTGGGCGATACAACTCTAGGATTGTACAAAGATGGCACTACAATAGATAGATTGTCATCTCCAATTCCTGTCAGGCTATATATGTCCAGAACAGGAGATCTATAATACTCTTTCCACCATTGCACTACAGATTCATTATCTCTGTCTTGTCACTTATCTTTGCCTCAGTAGAATCTGGGGTAGAGGTAATGGAATTGTAGGCCTAATATTGATCTGGACAAGTAGGATGAATCTGAGATTCTTTTCTTCCTTACATAGAATGATAATTCTGTAAGCACATACCTGGTCTATACCCATGAACTGAATGAAGAATTCTTCTTTGTGGTGAGAGAGACAGACCCAACTTCTTTTCCACAGTTCCTGCCCTTGTCACTTTTTGTGGTTTTAATTAAAAATCTTGACCTGGAAAATGATCTATTATGGTTTCTCTTTGGAATTTCTGATCACTTTTTGATCTGATCTCTTTTTCCTTGCACTTTTTTTTAGTCATTTTAGTTATATTCAATTCTTTGTGATTCTATTTGGGGTTTTCTTGGCAAAAATACTAGAGTGGTGTCTCTATTTAAGGCAAACAGGGTTAAGTGATTTGTCTAAGGTCACGCAGTTAGTAAGTGTTTGAGGCCAGATTTGAACTAAGGAAGATGAGATTCCCTGACTCCAGGTCTGACATTCTATCTATTACACCACCTAGTTGTCCCTGGAACAATCACAAGATTTTTATTTGAGTGGTTGTTGTATATTTCTTCTTCCTTCATTACTATCTTTGTTGGTCCCCTTTTGTGTTTAGTATTTGTGAAAAGCTCACCATGAAAATAAATGCATATTGAGCATCAGCATTAGTAGTAATGGCATTATTCCTACTAATGTTATGGGTGGTAGTACTAGTATTGGTATTATTGGTAATAGTAGTACTATTACTACTACTACTAGCTAGCATTTATTAGCACATACTATGTGCCATGTGCTTTACCAATTTCTCTCTCAGCCCTCACAACTACTTTGGAAGGTAGTTGCTATTATTAACATACTCATATTAAAGTTGAGGAAGGTAAGTCAAACTGAGATCAAATGCCTTGCCCTAGGTCTCACACCTAGCTAGTGTGTTAGGCTGGATTTGAACATAGATCCTACTGATTCCAGATCTAGCATTCCATTCACTATATCACCTAGCTCCTTCAAAATAGCAGAAATTCTATGAAGAACTCAGTAATGTACTATAAATTAAGTAACTTTTTGAATTTTGGTTGCTTCATTGCAAGGGTAAGAATAAGTAAGCATTGTAAAAATTATATCGACACTCATGAATGAGGAAAAAAATTGAGAAAAAACAAAAACAAGAATATTAGGCATAATTAATCTGCTTTTACATGATGAATATAACTTTCTGTCTCTGTCTCTCTGTACATACATAACATACATACGTAGATACACACATACCTCTATAAAACATACACATATGCATGTATGTGTGTACATATTTTATATAAATGCATATATATATATATATATACAAATATACATATACACACATTGTAAATAGGGTATCAGAGGAAAAAATAACTAGCTTTTGGAGAAGTAACAGGAATACTTTTTTTTTTTTTTGCCTTTTGGAGGGCAGTTGGGGTTAAGCAACTTGCCCAAGATCACACAGCTACGTTTTTATTTGTGTGTGCATTAAGGGTCTGAGGCCGGATCCGAACTCAGGTCCTTCTGACTCCAGGGCCAGCACTCTACTCACTGCGCCACCTAGCCTCCCCAGGAATACTTTTTGCAGAATGTAGGATTTGAATTGAATCTTGAAGGAAACCACTAAAGCCAGATGGTGGAGGTAAAAGTATCCCAGATATGTGGAATAGCCAAAAAAAAACCCCAAAAGGCATGTAATTTGCATGATCAGACCTATTCATCGAAATGATCACTTTGATAGCTCAGTGAAGGACAAAATGGAGATAGACTGGAGGCAGTGAGTCTAAGAAGCACGTTTTTGCCAAAGTCCAGGCATGGGATCTTCAGAGCCAGGGAGGCAGCCCTGAGTGAACAGAAGGGAATTTATACAAGAGAAACTGATAAGGTAGGAAGGTAAATTCTTGGCAAATGGTCTGGACATGTGAAGTGCATAGGGATGAGGAACTGAGGATGACATTGAGGTCATAATCTCAGTTGACTGGGGAAAATGTGTTGGTATTGAAGTCAAGGAAGATATAAAGAGGGTAGCGTTTTAGCAGAATTTTGGAATGTTTTGAATTTGAGATATCTATAGGACATCTAGACTGAGATGTTGGCCATTGGTGATATGTGATTTGAGGTCAGCAGAGAGGATAATGCTAGATGAATAGATCTGAGAAACATTTGCATAAATGTGATAAATGAAGCCATGGGGTCTGATGAGATGGGATGCCATATGTGCACTAGACACAATTTTAAATGTCTTTTAGTTCAACCCATTCTTAGTACAAATGAAGAAACCTTAACTAGTTAGCCCAAAAATCATAAAATAGTAATTGCCTTAGCCAGGATTAAAAGCTAAGTTCTGATTCCAAAACCACTGCTCTTTCTGCAGCACCACATTGTTTGAAATTTGTAAAGGTGAGTTAGTAACCACTTTTGTGGGAGTGTCAGATATTCAAGTTTTCAGGTTCTGTCTGGGAAGATGCAAAGAATCACAGGTGTAAAAATTAGCAAGTATGCCCAGGCTCTTCATAATAGATAATGATGGAAGGATGTGGATCATTCAAGCTCTATTTTTTGCCTGTTAGCTAAAAATATATATGTCATCAGAATTTCATGTGATATAAAAATGGAATTTCATAGAATAAATAGTTTTGCTGTTTAAAGTATCTGGTAAATTCTTAATGAATTAGGTGAATCCTAAGTGATAAGTTAGTTCATGGTCAAAAGATGGAGGGAGTTGATATAGATTATAAAAATAATGTATCATTTAGCTTAAGAATAAAAGATTTAAAAACTGTTTTATAGGGAAATTACATTTGTTTTAGCTCTTAAATAGGTTATATCAAAGTCTGATCATTGATTTTTTTTATGCCATTCTTTTCTCCAATTAATAATCATTCTGAGAAAATATGGTCAACCTCTTTATTTCAGGCAATAATTCAGACTTAAGAGAATTTTTCTAGTTTGTAACTATAGAATTCAGTGACTCGATCAGTGAGTCAATATGTTTATTATTTATAAACATTTTTATAAATTAGCTTGGGATAATTTTGGTACTAATTCAGAAAGACTTATTTTTATTTGATAAGAGATTTGAAGAAGCTCATGGAACCTAATTTAGGACATAAGATTTCAGGAATAAAAAAAAAGAACCTACCATAGTTTCCTCTGAAAGCAATTGTATCACACAATATGATGCTGTACATCTTTCATTTTAGAATCTTAAAGAGGTGGAAAATGCATCTGATAAAAAGAATATTTAAGATCCAAATATCTCAAGCTAAATAATTTCTACAATGAGGAGCAATGGTGTAGGTACAACTTTTGTCAGATAATCAATTGATTAAACTAATAAGCACCTGTCATGTGCTAAGCACATGCTGTACATTTTTAAAAGGGAACAAATCCCTGACATTAAGGAGCTAACATTCTTTGTTTTTTGTTTTTGTTTTTTTTTTTTTTTGGAGGGCAATTGGGGTTAAGTAACTTGCCCAAGGTCACACGGCTAGGTTTTTGTTTGTGTGTGCATTAAGTGTCTGAGGCCGGATCCGAACGCAGGTCCTTCTGACTCCAGGGTCGACGCTCTACTCACTGCACCACCTAGCTGCCCCATGGAGCTAACATTCTAATGGGGAATGCACACATAGAAAGGTACAAAATATCTGCACATTGGATATGAAATAACCTTGAGGAAGAGGCATTAATGCTTAAAGGGACAAGGAAAAGCTTCATGTGGGAAGAGCTGTATGAGTCAACATAAAATAGATATTATATATAGTTGTCACTCTGAGGGATAAAGATAGAATGTGAACTATTTGAGAGCAAAGGTTGTTTGATTTTTGGCTTTATGTTTCCTAGCTCATAGTAGACACTTAAAAAATATTGATTGACTGAACATTTGTTATTAAAGATTTAAGTGGTTCCTCCTCCTACTTAAAACATTAGTAATACATATCTTATACATAATGTGAGACAAAAACAAAAACAAAACACAGATAATTAAAAAAAACAACAAACTGGAATCAAGGTGGGTTCTGTGAGATTAGCATGGAGGATTTAAAATTAGATCTCAGCTCATACTATTCTCTGAGGAAGTTTAACTTAACTTTTTTCCATTGATCATAATACTGGTCTGATTGTATTGGCAGAAACTCAATTATCATAGAAACATCTTCTGGTGTGCCTTCTTGAAAATAATCTTAGTTTGGTCTGTTTTTATCTGATGTTTAAACATTTATATCTCTTAGTCTAAGTTTATAGGTGATATCTCAAACTGAAGAGTGCTGAATTTTTCTGATATAGTTTTTTTTTCTCAAATATGTGAAACATGTGGCTATGGGAAGAGGTAGACACTACTTGAGCATTATATTCTAGATCAGAGATGTCAAACTCAAATAAAAATTGATTTGTCCAAGCAGCATAGTGTAGCGCCAATGCAGTATTCACAGGGCCAATGGTCACTATAAATATACCAGTATAGTCTTCATAGCTTGATCACAAAATGTAACAGACTCCATATATATTAGACAGAAGCCAAACATTTATTCAGACACCAGCAAACCAAATCCCCAAACCAATAAGCTGATTCCATCATAGTAGCAAAGAAATTAATAAACTGCCACATCACAGAGAGTTAAAGTATCCTTTAGCCTTTGCATAAACCAAAACAAAACTAATATTTACTCTCAAGTCTATCTCCCTTGGAAGTGTCCTCTCCTCCCAACTGTCTAGTTGTTCTGACTCTCACCTTCCTGGGGGCTGCAATCCACCTTTCAGAAAACTCCTTTCTCCACAGGTTCCATGTGATTACATTCAGCCTAATAAAGGTCAGGGTATATTTTCAAAGCAGGGAAGGTCTTCAGATTCCTGAAGGCTTGTTAAGAGGTAGGGAAGATCTTCAAATTCCCATTACCATTACACATAGGTACTAAGAAATACCACAAATTAACACTATAGATATTTTAACTTAATTTACTGGTGAAACATTTCTGAGTTAAATTTTAATCTAGGTTCTGTACTCTGGAGTTTCTTGACACTTCTGTCTAGATAACAGATATATAGGAGTATCTACACATGTGAAGGTAGAAAGATATATGTGACAATAATTTTAATAACAATACTCAAAGTTTGCCTGCAGGATCACTTAAAAATTCCTCTGTTTGGTTTTGAAAATCTTTCACAACCAGGCCTCTCCCTACCTTTCCAGTCTTCTTATATTTTCTTCCTTCTATATTCTCTAAGATCCATTGACACTGACCAACTTGCTATTTCCCCCATATGTTACTCCATCTCTTTCCTCCAACTCTGTACCTCCTCACTGGGTGTGTCCCCATGCATTTGATTTTCTCCCTTTGACTTCTTTCAAGATTAATTACAAATCCTGTAATCCCATCTTCATAAAGGCCTTTCCTCAACCTCATATCTACCCTATGACTTCCCATCCCTTGACTCCTATTACATCATCCCTCAGAGATAGGCTGCTATTTACACTGCAAATATCTTTTTTTTTTTTTTTTTGCAGGTTTGCAATCTTTACTTGTTTGCAGGTTCTCTGTCCCCTTAGAATATGAGCTTCTTGAGAAAAGGGACATTTTTTCACCTTTCTTTGTTTTTTATACATTCAGCACAGTCCTAACATAGAATGCTTGATAAATGCTCATCAACTAATTTGTAAATCTGGGGTAACAACACTTGTATGATTTATATCACACTGTTGTTACGTACATATGAGATATTGAATGCAGTAATACACTTCTTGAACCTTAAAGTCTATAATGATGTCTGTTATTATTATGTAGTGTAATGAACATTCTTAGAGGTGTGTGTGTGTGTGTGTGTGTGTGTGTGTGTGTGTGTGTGAAAAGTACTTATGATATTGAGGTCATGATTGTGTAAATTAATACAAGAAATATGTAGCTCAGCAGCAATCTAATGGTTAATTTTTTAAATGATTGCTTTTCATGTGACTATATCAGTCTCATTTGATACTAGACAAATGTAAAATTTATAGAATACTTGTATTTGATATTTGTATTATCTCACACAAGCATTAGAACAAGCCTTTAAGATAGGTTGTTGTTATTGTTGTTCAGTCATGGCCTGCACTTTCTGACTCCATTTGGAGTTTTCTTGGCAAAGATACTGGAGTGGTTTGCTATTCCCATCTCCAGCTGATTTTACAGATGAAACTAAAGCGGAGAGGGTTAAGAGACTTGCCTAGGGCAAAATAGCTAGGTAAGTGTCTGAGGCTGAATTTGAACTCAGGTTTTCTTGACTCCAGGCACAGTGTTATATCCACTGCAACACCCAGATGCTCTGTGATATTGGTACTATAAGTATTTTAATTCCCACTTTATAGGTGAGTAAGATTTAGGTTGAGATGGGTAAGGTGACTTGTTCATGGTCACATAGCTAGTTTTAAATTTGGACTTCCATTTTTCTAGTTCAAAATCTAGCATAAACACTCTACCCTCCCATATTTCTTTTTTGTTTTTGCTATTTTTCATACCATTCTTTTTTAAAGAATTCATTTATTTATTCTTAGTTTTCAACATCCATTTTATAAGAGTTTGAGTTCTAAATTTTCCTCCTTTTCTCCCCTCCGTTCCACAAGATGGTATTGCAGTTTCATATGGGTTATACATATACCATCATATTAAACACATTTCCACATTAGTCATGTTGTGAAAGAAGAATCAGAGGCAAAGGAAAAAAGGAGGAAGATAAAGCAAAAAAGGACAGAAAATAGTATACTTTAATCTGCATTCAGATTCAATAGTTCTTTCTCTGGATGTGGACAGCATTTTCCATCATGAGTCTTTTGGAATTGTCTTAGATCATTGCACTGCTAAGAAGAGCTAAGTCTAACAAAGCAGGCCATTGAACAATGTTGTTTTTACTGTGTACAATATATTTCTAGTTCTGCTCATTTCACTCAGCATCAGTTGAGTTAAGTCTTTCCAGGTTTTTCTGAAATCCACCTGCTCACCATTTCTTGTGGAATAATAGTATTCCATTACATTTATATACCATTATTTGTTCAGCCATTCCCCAATTGAAGAGCATCACTTCAATTATCAATTTTTTTTACCACCACAAAAAGAGCTGCTAGAAATACTTTTTGCACGTGTAATTCCATTCCCTTCCCCCTTTTAAAAATGATATCTTGGATTACAAAGCTAGGAGTGGTATTTCTGGATCAAAGGGTATGCACATTTTTATAGCTCTTTGGGTATAGTTCCAAATTGCTCTCCAGAATGATTGGATCAGTTGACAACTGTACCAACAATGCATCAGTGTTCCATTTTCCCCACATCTTATCCAACATTTATCATTTTCCTATTTTTGTCATGGTAGCCAATCTGAGAGGTATGCTGATACCTCAAAGTTGTCTTAATTTGCATTTCTCTAATCAATAGTGATTAAGAACACTTTTTCATATGACTATAGATAGATTTAATTTCTTCTTCTAAAAACTGTGTTTCATATCCTCTGGCCATCAGTTGGGGAATGACTTGTATTTTTATAAATTTGACTCAGTTAAATGAGGGGTTTATCAGAGACATTGACTGTGAAATTTGTTTTTTAGCTTCATGTTTTTATTCTAACCTTGGCTGTGTTGATTTTGCTTGTACAAAAACTTTTCAATTTAATACAATCAAAATTATCTATTTTGAATTTCATAATGTTATCTATCTCTTCTTTGGTCATACATTCTTCCCTTCTCCATAGATCTGACAGGTAAACTATTCTTTGCTCCCCTAATTTGCTTATAGTTTTATTCTTTATGTTAGATCTTTTACCCATTTGCGTGGGGAGCCAAGGAAGCCTGATTCAGGACTCAGATAAAAATCTCACTATGTTCCCTACAGAAGGCCTTTCATGATGTGGCTTTTTGTTAAGCTTGCTCCTTGGGTCTTTTTTATATGGGTTACACTTAAAAGAATGTTGTTTGAGTTCTCAGATCAATAGGCTCTACCCCAAGACCAAAATGTTTTATTTGATATTTGTTCAAAACCAAACTATTTGATTCTTAGGTGGTCAGTTCCTATGCAGATGTCCTAGATGATGTGGCTTTCATTTTCAATCTTGAAGCCACCTCTGGAGAGTATCCTTTATAATGTGACTGCATATGAAAAGAGTTAACTGACTCTTCCTAAAACTTTCTGGCACCTAGAGAACAAAGCCTTATCAAATTACCTTTTTTGTGCTACTTCCAGGATATGACAAACTAAGATGATAAGAATACTTGAGTCTTTTTTGTTTCATTGCTCTATAAAAACCTTGTCCTAAGAATCAATAAATGGAGTTCATGGTTCTTCCTTGAACTACCCACATGGTCTGGTGATTTCTTATTGATATCTCCAACCATGCTTAGCGCTGGATGCTGAGCAGCCCACAGCACATTTGGACTTTATTTTGGTATATGGTGTAAGATGTTGGTCTATGGCTAGTTTCTACCATACTGTTTTCCAATTTTCCCAGGCATTTTTTTTTAATTTTATTTTTTTTATTAATTTATTAGTTTAGTTTCAGTTAACAAGATTCAATTCCATAGTTCCTTGATTTTCAAATTTCCTTTACTTCTCTCCCCCCTCCCCTCATGACAGCATATAGTACAGTATAGGGTCTGCAAATGCATTCATATTAAACATTATTCCAATTACAAAGGCATATTGTACTAGGTGGGATGAAAGATGGTAAGGAAGAAGTAAAACCAAACAATGAGAAGAACAAGATCATTTAGTTTGCTTCCATCAGGATTCAGGCTCAGTTCTTTCTAGTTATATCTCTGGATGGCACATTTCTCACTTTCTTGAGTCATTCGGGATTAACTTATATCACTGCATTGTTGAAAAGAGTCCAGTCTGTCATAGTTGGTCATCACAGATATGGTATGTCTGTGATTGTATACAAATTTCTTCTGATTCTACTCTTCTCGCTCAGCATCAGTTTGTATAAGTCTCTCCAGGTAATTATGAAATCCGTCACCTCCTCGTTTCTTTTAGCACAATAAAATTCCATTACATTCATATACCACAACTTGTTTAGCCATTCCCCAATTGATGGGCACCCCTTTAGTTTCCAATTCTTTGCAACCACAAAAAGGGCTGCTAAAAATATTTCTGTACATATGGGTCTTCCTCCCACTTCTATGATCTCTTTGGGATATAACCCTAGAAGTGGTATTGTTGGGTCAAAGGGTATGAAATTATTTATAATCCTTTGGGCACAATTCCAGATTGCTCTCCAGAATGGTTGGATAAGTTCACAACTCCACCAGCAATGTATTAGCGTTCCAATTTGTCCACATCCTCTCCAGCATTTGTCACTTTCTTGTTTTGTCATCTTAGCCAATCTGACTGGAGAGATGTGGCATCTCAGAGTTGTTTTGATTTGCATTTCTCTAATTAATAGTGATTTAGAGCATTTCTTCATATGCTTACAGATATCTTTAATTTCTTTCTCTGAAAACTTCCTGTTCATATCCTTTGACCATTTATCAATTGGGGAATGACTTGTATTCATATAGATTTGGCTCAATTCTCTATAAATTTTAGAAATGAGTCCTTTATCAGAGACACAAGTTGTAAAAATTCTTTCCCAATTTCCCACCTCCCTCTTGATCTTGGTTACATTGGCTTTGTTTGTGCAGAAGCTTTTCAATTTAATGTAATCAAAATTATCCATTTTGCATTTTATAATGCTCTCTAATTCTTGTTTGGTCCTAAAATCTTCCCCTCTCCACAGATCTGTCAGGTAAACTATTCCTTGCTTTCCCAAATTGCTTACAGTATCATCCTTTACACCTAGATCATGCACCCATTTAGACTTGATTTGGGTATATGGTGTTTGATAGTGATCTATGCCCAGTTTCTGCCATACTGTATTCCAGTTTTCCCAGCAGTTTTTGTCAAATAGTGCATTCTTATCCCAAAAACTGGGGTCTTTGGGTTTATCGAACAATAGATTGCTATATTCATTAACTGCTGGGTCTCCTGCACCTAATCTATTCCATTGATCCACTACTCTACACCTCTGCCAGTACCAAGCAGTTTTGATGACTGCTGCTGTATAATACAGATTAAGATCTGGCATAGCTAGTCCACCTTCCCTAGCATTTCTTTTCATTAATTCCCTTGATATTCTAGACCGTTTGTTTTTCCAAATAAATTTTGTTATTATTTTGTCTAACTCTACAAAGTAGTTTTTTGGTAAATTGATTGGAATGGCACTAAATATATAATTTAGTTTGGGTAAAATTGTCATTTTTATTATATTAGCTCGACCCAGCCACGAGCAATTGATATTTTTCCAACTATTTAGATCTGTTTTTATTTGTGTGAGAAGTGTTTTGTATTTGTGATCATATAGATTCTGGGTTTGTTTTGGCAAGTAGATTCCCAAATATTTTATAATGTCTACAGTGGGATTTCTCTTTCTATCTCTTGCTATTGAGTTTTATTAGAGATGTTCAGGAATGCTGAGGATTTATGTGGGTTTATTTTTTATCCTGCAACTTTGCCAAATTTATTTATTGTCTCAAGTAATTTTTTACTTCATTCTCTAGGATTCTCTAAGTATATCATCATATCATCTGCAAAGAGTGACAGCTTGGTCACTTCTTTGCCTAATTTGATTCCTTTGATTTCTTTTTCTTCTCTAATTGCTACTGCTAACGTTTCTAGTACCAGATTGAATAAGAGGGGTGACAGTGGACACCCTTGTTTCACTCCTGATCTTATTGGAAAGGCTTCTAGTTTATCCCCATTGCATATAATACTTGCTGATGGTTTTAGAGAGATGCTAGCAACTATTTTAAGGAAGGCTCCATTTATTCCTATACTTTCTAGTGTTTTTAATAGGAATGGATGTTGTACTTTGTCAAAAGCCTTTTCTGCATCTATTGAGATGATCATGTGGTTTTTGCTAGTTTTATTGTTGATATGTTCAATTATACTGACGGTTTTCCTAATATTAAACCATCCTTGCATTCCTGGAATGAATCCTACCTGATCAGGGTGTATTATTTTTGTGATAAGTTGTTGGAGTCTTTTGGCTAATATTTTATTCAGAATTTTTGCATCTAAATTCATGAGGGAGATTGGTCTATAATTTTCTTTCTCTGTTTTATCTCTTCCTGATTTAGGAATCAGTACCATATTGTGTCATAGAAAGAGTTTGGTAGGACTCCTTCTTCACTAATTTTCCCAAATAGTTTGTAGAGTATTGGAATCAATTGTTCTTTAAATGTTTGATAGAATTCACTAGTGAACCCATCTGGCCCTGGAGATTTTTTCCTAGGGAGTTCATTGATGGCTTGTTTGATTTCTTTTTTTGAGATGGGGTTATTTAGGTAATTCACTTCCTCTTCAGTTAATCTGGGCAACTTGTGATTTTGTAAATATTCATCTATTTCACTAAGATTGTCATATTTATGTGCATACAATTGGGAAAAATAATTCCTCATTATTTTTTTGATTTCCTCTTTATTGGAGGTAGATTCACCCTTTTTATTTTTGATACTCATAATTTGGTTTTCTTCTTTTTTTTATCATATTGACTAAGGGTCTATCAATTTTGTTGATTTTTTTCATAAAACCAGCTCTTAGTTTTATTTATTAATTCAATGGTTTCTTAATTTCAATTT
>WOXC01007096.1:600000-778211 GCA_011680675.1 Gymnobelideus leadbeateri
GGCTGCTTATAATTCCCTCCCACTCATCCCACCCCCCACCTGGTCCATTCCCTACATGAGCTGCCTCTGAAAACTACAAAATGGCGTTTGTCCTCAGCGGCTTCTAGCCCCCAGGGAGGGAGCCGACGCATTCCCTAATACCAGTCCCAAAGTCCATAGGACACTAACCTCTTACTTTGTCCTAGGCAAGTCTATGTTGATAATTCTGGAGTCGCCACATCTCCTGGTGTTCTGGGGTTCCTCCAGCCGGCTGCTGGCCCTGCCGCCCTTGGGCTCAAATCTCGGCTCACGCGGACCTGGGCTCGGCTCAGCTCGGCTCCTGGGCTCGGCTCAGCTCGGCTCCTGGGCTCGGCTCAGCTCGGCTCCTGAGCTCTGTGCGCTGCCAGGTCCCAGACCTCTGCGCTGGTCCTTCCTGCAGGGCTGCTGGGCTGTCCTCAGCGGGAGTTTAGCTTCTCTGTGTCGTTCTGTGGGTGCTGGGGCTCCAGAAGTTGTTCAGAGTCCCGTTTTACATCGTTTGGGGGGAATCTGGGGGCAGAGTGGCTTGGATGAGCTGTTTCTACTCCGCCATCTTGGCCAGCATTACTTTTTCAAAAACTATTTTTCTTATTATAAACTTCATCACTAAAAACTGGAAGATTTCCAAATGCAAAGAAAGGACTATGAATTAAACTGCCACTATGTAAAGCTTGGATTTCCCCCCGCCCCATATTTCAGTTTTAACATAGTATTTCCAACATTGGCTTCCATGTCTCTTCTGAAATTTCTTCCAATTTGTTGTTATTGTTTTAAATCTCTATTTTAAAATGATTTATTGACATTCTTTTTTCTTTTCCTTTTCTGTCTCTACCACCCACTCCCCCAAACTTTCCTCTCCCCAAAATAAAAACCCTCCTTTATAACATATAATCACGCTAAAGAAATCCACACGTGGCCCACGTCTTGCTCTATACTTCTATTCCATTACTTCTCTGTCAGTAGGCAGTTTTCTGGAGTCTTAAGTATCTTACTGTTATAGTCATTGTATATATTGTTCTTCTGGTTCTTCTCACTTCAGTCTTCATCAGCTAATAGAAATCCTTCCATATTTCTCTTCCATCATTTCTTATGGCACAGTAATCTTCCATTACATTAAATTAATTCCATAAATTAATTAATTCAGCCATTTCTTAGTTAATGGAGACTCACTTTATTTCTAGTTCTTTCCTGCTACAATAAGTGCTGATATAAATATTTTTTATAATTATGACACTTTTGATTTCTTTAGGATAGAAGCCTAGTAATGGTATTGTTGGATCAATGGTTGGGTATGTCGAGTTTAGTGACTTTTTGGGTCTGGCTTCAAATTATTTTCCAGAATTATTAAGCTATTTCTCAACTGTGCAAACAAAGCATTAGGATGTCTCTCCTTCCATAACCCCTCCAACCCCTCCAACAATTGTTATTTGTCTTTTTTGTTACCTTTGACAGTCTGATGGATCTGAAGTTGAGCATCAGAGTTCTTTTAATATTCATTTCTCTTGTTATTAGTGATTGGGAGTATTATAGCTTGTCTTTCTTTTTCACTCAATCAGTAAATATGTATTAAGCACTTACTATGTGTTAAGTTCCATACTAAATGCTGGGAATACAAAGAGGCAAAAGGCCTTCCTTACTCTGTTCATTTTCTTTGACCATTTATCTTTTGGAAAATGGCTCTTGTTCTAATATATTTGTATCAATTCTCTACATATCTTTGTCATAAAAATTTGGTGTGAAGAACTGCACTGATTTTGTTTGTGCAAAAACCTTTCAATTTCTTATCTTAAAATTGTCCATTCTATTTCCTGTGTTCTTCTCTGTCCCTTGTTTGGTCAAGAACTCCTCCCTCATCTTTAGTTTTGAAAGATATTTCTGTCCTTGCTCCTCCAATTTGTTTATAATATGACTTTTTATGTCTAGGTCATGTGCCCATTTGAAGCTTATGATGGTATATGATATGACTGGTTGAAAACTTATTTCAGAGTGCAGTTTGAAGCATATTTTCTTGTGTTTGGGTTTTTTTTTTTTGGAGGGCAGTTGGGGTTAAGTGACTTGCCCAAGGTCACACTGCTAGTGTGTGTGTGTGTGTGTGTGTGTGTGTGTGTGTGTGTGTGTGTGTGTGTGTGTGTTATGAATCAGGCTGGATTTGAACTAAGGTCCTACTGACTCCAGGGCCGGTGCTCTATTCACTGTGCCACCTAGCTGCTCCCTATTTTCTTGTGGGGTTTTTTTTTTTTTTTGGTATGTGGTTAATTTGGGGATTTTTTTTTTTTTGCTTGACTCTACATATTTGTAACAGGTTTTATTTTCTTTGCCTTCTAAATGAGTAGGGGTAGGAGAAGAGTGAAGGAGTAGATCATGGAGCACTTGGTGATTCTTAACGACTTTGTTATTCTGGGGGAGTACACATGTACATAAATGAATACAGTCTAAGGAAAACTAAAGAGGGCCAAAGGAGAATAATAATAAGGGGTGACTAAAGGAGAATTCGCTGTGGAGGTGGCACTTGAGCTAAGGCCTGATAAAAGATAAAGATTTTAAGAGACCTTCAGGAGGTGGTGAACTTCAGACCCCCATGGGAAGATAGCAGGTAGGGATTAATAAAGAAGGAGATAAAACAGAATATAGAGGCGACTAGGTGGCACAGTGAGTAGAGCGCCGGCCCTGGAGTCAGAAGGACCTGAGTTCGGATCCGGCCTCAGACACTTAACGCACACACAAACAAAAACCTAGCCGTGTGACCTTGGGCAAGTTACTTAACCCCAATTGCCCTCCAAAAAGCAAAAAAACAAAAAAAAAGAAAACAAAACAAAACAAAAAACAATATAAAACTCAGGGAATGGCTTGTAGCCCAGTGTGACTGGAGTGTAGTCCAGGAAGGGAAATTATGTGATGTAGGTGGGAGCCAAATTGTGAGGAAATACTGCAGGTTTTTGTTGAATAGTGATTCTTTGCTTTAGGAATTAAGAGTCTTTGGATTTACCAAAAAACTGTACTTTTGGATCTTATATAGCTAATTTGTTCTTCTGATGAACTTAAAAAATTTTTTTTAAACCATTATCACATGACTTTGTTGATTACTGCTTTATAGTATAATTTGAGATCTGATGCTGGTAGGCCTTTCCACTATCTTCATTATTGATCTTTTGTTCCTCCAGATTAGTTTTGTTATTTTTTTTTAACTTCTATAAAGTAAATCCTTGGTAGTTTAAATTTTTGAAGGCGTGGCTGTTTTGCTTTTATTTGTATCCTCTGGATTTAGCAAAGTGTCTGGCTTAATTGCATAAATCCTTAAGTAGTTTAACTGCTTTGTTAGCTTGGCTTGATTGGTATGGCACTGAATCTGTAAAGAAATTTAGATTGTATTGACATTTTATTCATTGGCATAGTTTAACTATGAGTAATTCATATCTTTCCAATCATTTATCTATCTATATTTCTAGAAAGAGTTTTGTAATTGTATTTATACACTTCCTTTGTGTTGGTGTCTGAATTCCCATATAATTTAAATATTCTGTAATTATTTTGAATGGAATTTTGTTTTCTGTATATGAACATCCTCAGACTAACATCCTCAAACACTAGAGGGCCTTATAAATAAATATAAATAAAATCTGTGAACCTACTTGCTTTATTACTGATCTTACTGGAAAAAGACCTCTAGTGTTTCATAATATTAATCATTATTTTCATTCCCTATCCTATTTTTTTTCTAAAAAGTAAGTCTGTCAAAATCAGTCATTCATTGAAAACTGTGGCTATTACTGTGTACAGTGTTCTTTTGGTTCTGCTGACTTCACTCAGCATCAGTTCATAAATCTTTCCTGGTTTTTCTGAAGTCCACATTGTTCATCATTTCTTATATCACAGTAGTATTCCATTACATTGGTATACCATAGCTTGTTCAACCATTCCCCAATTGATGGACATCCCCTGTTTCCAATTCTTTGCCACCACAAAGAGAGCTGCTATAGTATTTTTGTACATGTGGGTCCTTTTCCCATTTTTATGATCTCTTTGGGATATAGTCCTAGAAGTGGTATTGTTGGGTCAAAGGTTATGCATATTTTTATAGTCCTTTGGGCATAGTTTCTAATTGCCCTCCAGAATGGTTGAATCAGCTCACAACTTCACCAACAATTGCATTAGTGTTTCAACTTTCCCGCATCTTCAACATTTGTCATTTTCCTGTTTTGTCATGTTAGCCAATCTGATAGGTATGATGTGGTGGTACATTTCTAAATGGCATTGAAATAGCCTCTTCACTTCCAATACTTTTAGGAACATGAAACTTTCCCTGGATCTCTGCTCCTTTCTGTACACAAACTATTACATAGATATCTTTTTGATGATGAACAAATATATTATTACTAGAATTTAAAATCTGACAGTTACCAAAGCTTTATACAAATTACTGGGTGAATGCTTGGTTTACCACTGTAATAATTGTTAATTTTCCAGCACTAAGTAGTTAGCCTTTGGGTGCAGGTGCAGGCTTTCTTCTTTTCTTCCATTGGTACAAGGCTGCATTTCAAGTCTGTGTTTCATCTACCGTGAAATTCTCCAGTATGAAGCCTGGATTGGGTTCCCACGGCAGCTGTGTTGTTCTGAGAAATCCCCACCCTCCTCTTCCAGCTGTAAGAAGAAAGTTTCTTGGCTGTCTAAATAATAACCAGGCTGCTTAAAAATAACTGTGTGTCTTCTGTCCTGGCCCTCCTTGTCGAGGGAGCCCCAGAAGAATTTCCCTATTATTTCCAGCCTGCTCTTGTTGAACCGTTGACTGTTCTCCCTCTTCTTGGAATGACTCAGTTGTCACTGGTGCTGTTCCCCTCTCTTCTGGTCCTTGGGAGAGGCCCTAGTTTGTTGGCTTACATAAGTTAGCCTTGAAGGCTATGTGATTTCATTCTACTGAGTGATTCTTCTGTGGAGTCAGGATTGTAACATCCCCCATGCCTTCGTTGGTTTTTATAAATTTCTTTGGTCAAAAATACTCAGGTTTGGGTGGTGAATCTCACCTACCTAAGGTTAATGTTCTATTGTTAAACCATTACATTAATATCTACATTTTGCTTAGCCATTCCCCAATTTGTGAACACTACCAGTACTTCCATTTCTTCGCTCCTCCAAAAAGTGCTGCTATAAGTTGTTGCTTTACATATAAAATTTTTCCATCCTTGGCATATGTGCCTAGTAATAGTATTGATGGATTAAATAATATGTACAATTTAGTGACCTCTTTTTTTTAACAGAATAACTAGACATTCTCAGCTCCAATCAATGTGCCTATTTTACTATGGTAACTCCTCCAACTTTACCATTTTCATCTTTTGTCATTTTAGCCTGAGTGTGAGGTGAAATCTGGGAGTTTAGTTTTCATTTCTCTTAATAGTGATTTGGAGCATTTCATATGGTTATTGGTAGCTTGCAATTCTTTTTTTTTTTTTAACTACCTGATCATATCCCCTTTGAAAAAATTAATGAACATAAAAGGATTTATTAAGGAGTGAGGAAATGCCATGTATGTACTGTGTTAAGTGCTAAGGATAAGAAATACAAAGGAGGATCAGTTCCTATCCTCAAGGAACTTGTGCTATGAAAAAAAGGGCCCAACAAATATAAGGGAATGGTGGCTACAGAAGGTAGTTTTGATTTGAGAAGCCAAAGGGGATGTTTGGTATAGCCATAAGTCAGTCATCCAATACATTCTTTGTTGACTAATAGGATAAGAGCAGTAGATATAATAATGGCATCTACTCCCAGGGTTGTTATGATGGTCAAATGAGATAATGATTGTAAAGTGCTTAGTATAGCTTTTGGTACATAGGAAGGACCAAACAGGTAACTTATTTTTATTATTCCTATTGTATATCGCTCCACAACTTCCCCCAAACTTTATGACTCCTGATTTGTTGTTCATTTTACTCTGGTTACTACAGTGGTTTCTCAAAATGTTACTGTGAAATCCAGAATTTTTTTGTTTACTTTGTACTTTTCTTGGTGTACTCATATTCGTTATTGTGATCTTTTGACCCTCACAGTGTCCCTATAGTGGGTAGACTAAGTGGTATATATCTCTTTTCTATAGGCAAATACTCTGTTCAGTTTCTCAATTAACTAACTTTCCATGACCTATTCCTTTACCTCACCTCACCTAATCTCCACAAAAATGGGCATACCTTTGATCTTTTGTTGTTCCACAAATGTACCATCTCCATGTTCATGGACTCGGAAATTCCCTTATCTGATGTTCTGCAATCCTGAAATCTCCTTATCCTACCATAATTTATTGGTTTAACATCTCTCCCTCTGCCTTCCCTTTATCAAACCCTACTTGTGACCTCCAGTCCTTTGATCCTTCAGTTCTTTCCCAGGCCATCTCCTCTGTACTTGCTATTCTCTCCTTTTTGCAATTTCATGACTCCTTGGCGAACATGGTCAAGTCTGCTCTTGAGTCCCTGACTTTATCATATCTCAGTTGTGCCCTATCCCACCTCAGTCTTGGATGACTCCCACCATCTGACAGTCTTTACTCCCACACACCTACTGCTGAAAGTAGGTGGAGAAAACGTGCAACCATTTTAATTGGGCTTACTATAGATTTATGTTATTCAACATCAATTGAGCCTTCATTGGTGCTAGGCAATACTTCTACACTTAGCTTATCAGCTCATTATCCCATTCTTCAAAGCAATACTTCCAAGCCTTTTCTTCTTGACTCAGATCTCCCATGGCTCCCCCTCCCAGCTAAGAACCGTAAGTCATATTTTATGGAAAAAAATAGAAGTCATTTGCTGGGAATTATATCTTTTTCTTTTCTTACCCATCTTCTTTCATTCATATGCCTTCTGCCACTATTTTCTTTGCCTCTGACCTTACTCATTGCCAAGATCCACTCTTCACCTGCATAAACAATCCTCTTCTTCCAACCTGGTTGCCCCTTCTATCACTTATCTATAATCTCTCCCTGTCTCCTTCTCTTCTTATTATAAATATGCTTTTGTCTCCTCCATCCATAAAAGCCCCTTATTTGGTCCTTCCTTCCCTACTGTCATCTTATATCTCTTCTGACCTTTTTGGCCAAATCCCTTAAAAAGACTGTCTATATAATAGTGCTTCTGTTGTCTCTCCTCTCACTGACTTCTTAACCCCTTATAGTCTGGCTTCTGACCTCATCATTTTAGTAGATGCTTAATAAGGACTTAGCCATCCCCTGACTGACTTAGAGGTTCCCACTCTATTCACTAAACCACTTAGTATAGTACCTGGCACATAGTAGACACTTAATCAGTATTTCCTGACTGATTAATTTATAGTTACGATCCTCTTCTATACAGTCCATTCTTCCATGGGTGAATTTCATCTGGGACTTCCATTTTTAGGGCAGGTTAAGGCTAGCCAAGCTTTATTCCTTCCCAGTTGTGGAACTGTGGATTTTACCACCTTGCCCCATCTTTTATGGTTATGCCCCTCCCTCTTTCATGCGCCCCACCCCGTTCGGAATGTAAACTCCTTGGAGACAAAGGTTAGCTAAATGTCTACTACATAGTAAGCACTTAACCTCTTGTTGCCTTGCCTTGCTTTCTAGCTTTTGCTGGACCAAGGTCTCAGCTCCACCAACAGTATACATAAAGTACCTGTTTTCCCATAGCCCTTCTAACGTTTGTCATTTTTCATTTTTGCAAATTTTGCTAATTTGGTGATTATGAGGTGGTTTCTTCAGAGTTGTTTTAACTGGCGTTTTTTTCATTGTTAGTGACTTAGAGAATGCAGCTGTAGATAGTGTGTATTTCTTCCTCTAAAAATTGCCTATTTATATCATTTGATCATTTGTCGGTTGCTATGTTCTAATCTTCAATTCTTCAAGTCTGTGAGCCTGTAATTCTTCACCAGATATCTTCTGAAGAATCTTATTTGTAGATTACTTTAATTGGCACTGGCTTTGGTAAGGTGTATGTAGGTGTATGTATGTAAGTAGGTTTACTTGTAGCACCTCTGGTCTTAGAACCCAGAGGGCTGTAGTGATGAAAAGCTGGTGAATTATGTAATAGGTGTGTTCCTTAAGAATTCATTGTAAATAAAAAATTTTGTAATGAATTGAAAGCTCATACTTTCTATGGAAACTGAACTACATAAGGGAATACCAAGGTATTTCTACTCCTGGTTAATTTTTTTTGTAAATCTGTATTTTTATCTCTTAATTTCGGGGAAAGGTGTTGTCCTATAGTTGTCCTATAGTGAATCTGCTCTTTCTAGAGAGCAGATCTCTGAATTGGGAAAAGCTGAGTTCAATCCCACTTATGACACATACTAACCTTGTGATTTGGGCAAATTCCTTGCCCTGTAGTTTACATAAACAGCCATCTGCCTGGGGCACCCTGCATTAATGAAAGCATATTTCTGGACATAGTAAAGATTAAGTAAATATTAATATATATCATAGATTTTTTAAAGTGGTTCCTTAAATAGCTCAAAATCTAGGAATCTTTCCATCATACATGCTAGGGAAGTTGATATGGAATATAGAAGAATATATTACAAAGGGGAATGGTAAATACTGGCATAATGAATGTTTCTTTCATTCAGCCATTCATTTATATCTCCATTCATGACTTGCATCTCTGCCTGGATGTCCATTTGTTTTCTTAGGCTCAGCACACTGAAACTGAACTTTTTTTCTCTTTAAAGTTGATCTTCCTTCTGTTATCACTGATTAGTGCAGTGATATCATCATTCATCCAATTTCTGATGTTCAAAATGTTAGATTAATTATTGATTCTTTCTTTATCATCCTCTCCCATACCACATAAAGACCAAGTGTTTATTTGACCACCAAGATAGACCAACTCTTGTCTAGTCCATCTTCTTGCCAGTACCTACATCAACTGATTACGTAATAGTCTAATGAATTAATGGGTTTTCCAGACTTTTCTCTCTTCCTTCTCTAATTCAAATCTTCATGACACTGCCAGGTTAATCTTTCTTTATGGATAAAGCAAAACCCTCTGCTAGAAAAAACAAGCATACCATACTTTGCCAAATAAGTAAAGTTTAAGTTCAAGGACATCCTGCAATTTAGTACCACTCATTATTTTAAAAATTTACTTGAACTGAAGCACCGAATAGAATAATTTCCATAAAGAAAGTCAAACAGAAAATAAAATTGTGTACAAAACTGTGAACCTAAAGCTTGTGTTTTCTTTTAAATATACAATAAATACAACTTATACCTTTGAAACCTGTCCTACTTATCAATGTTTCCATCTGACCTTCCTTCTGTATCTAATGTGCATTAAAAAAAGAGTTTTCAATGATGCTTCCTTTTTTCAGTGTGTATAAATGTTCTATTTTTCCATAGCTCCTCCAGCAGCTATTTTTCCTTTGGGGGTGGTGATGGTCATCTTTGCTGGTCTAATATGTGTGAAACAGAATCCCAGACTTGCCTTAATTTTAATTTGTCTAATTATTTGTGATATGTAGTGTTTTTATATAATTATTTATAGCTTGAATATCTTTACAAAACTGTTTGCTCTTATGTTTTGACCACTGATCTATTGGGAAATGGCTTTTATTCATATGAATTTTAATTTTATCTTTGATATGAGACCTTGATCGGAGAGACTTGCTGTAAAATTATTTTTCTGGTTAACCTTTTCTCATCACTTTAACTGTGTTAGTTTTCTACAGAAACTTTAAAATCTTATGTATTAAAAACTATTTGTTGTATCTTCTCTTAGCTTCTTTGTCTCATTTGATCATGTACTCTTTCTCTTTTTATAGTTAATGAAAGTTACTTCTTTCCATGTTCCTCTGACTTATTTATGACATGACTTTTTATATTCAGGTTATGTATTCCTTTGCTACATTACCTTTCCATCTTTATTTCATATTGTCCTTTTTGCTGTAGTTAAACTGTACTGGTTCTAGCCTTGCTTTTGCTTTTCCCTATTCCCAGAGGAATTCCCATGTCCATCCCATGTATCCCTGTCTTCTAGAGTCAATCTGCCTGTCAGGCATTGCTTTAGATGTGGGAAATATGAAGACATTCAGGTTTAAAATATTTGGTAAGTTCAGTAATTTCAGCAATGTAATGTGGGTTTGGGGTAAGAAAAGAGACTAGAGTTGAATATTGTGGAAGTCATTTGCATAGGAATAATTTCTGTCTTGGTCCTCTAATTTGTTTATGTTTTATCATTTAAGTCATGTATCCATTTGGAGTTTATCTTGGTATATGTTGTGAGATCCTGGTCTGTAACCTAATTAATTGCTGCCAGACTTCTACTTTTCCTAGAAATTTTTCAAATAATTAGCTTTTTACTGAGGTCTTTCAGAGGTCTTTGGATTTCTCAAATACCATAGTCTGCTATATTTTTTTTTTCTGTAAGTTGTATACCTGATTAGGTATAATGTTTTGTAATAGAGTTTAAGATCTGGTATGACTAGCTGCCTTTCTTCCCACTTTTCCCCATCATTTTCCATGAGATTTTTGACTTTTCCTTCAGATGAATTTTGGTAGCTTGGAAAGGCACTGAATAAGTAAATTAATTTGGAGTAGCATTGTCACTTTTATTATCTTGACTTAGCCTATCCAAGAGTAATTAATATATTTCACCAATTATTTGGGACTTTATTTCTGGAAAAAGAAGAAGATAGTTGGATTCATGTAGTTCCTGGTTGAATCTTTTAGATACATTGTGAAATATTTTTTAGCTTCTGTAGTTATTTTGGATGGATTTTTTTATATCTAGTTCTTCTGGCTGGGTTTTGTTTGTAACCTAAAGCTATGATGATAATTTATGTGGATTTATTTTTTAAACTGAAACTTTGCTGAAGTTATTTTTAAAATTAATTTTAGTTGACTCTTGAAGTTCCTTCATGTACATCATCATATCAACTACAAAACCCAATAATTTTGTTTCTTTCTCTATGCTTATTCAGTTTCCTTTTCTTATTTCTATAGCTAGTATTTCTAGCCCTAGACTTCCCTCTGATATTAGCAGCATTTCCCTTTAGATTTCTCATTAGTCTGTTTTGTACCTTTCATACAATTGTCATGTAATATTTTATTTATAGATATATATGCACAAGTCTTATCCCTCACTAGACTAATTAAAATGAATGAAATTCAAACAATTGTTAAGTCCCTATCATGAAATGTAACAGTTCATTCCCTCAAGGAAATCACATTTTACTGAAGGGAGTACAATATGTACACAATTCAGTGATTGCAAGTTATATAATTTGAGAAAAGATCACTAATAGCTTAAGCTCCTTGAGGTCAAGGTATGTGTTGTATCTAAATGTATTATGTTCTCCATCTTCCAGCACCGTGTTCTGTAGATGTTTGGGAAATATTTAATAATAAAATCACTTCAAGCTCTAACAAGAATGTTAGAATATATGTTCCATGTGAGTAGAGCATGTTTCAGTCATTGTGTTAGTATCCCCAGTGTACAGTGCCTGGAATATAGTAGGTACTTAATAAGTGCTATTTTATATACTCTTTTGAGTTTGTTCCTCTTTTCTGTAGCATCTCTGGCTGATGATTATTTAGTCCCAGCTTTAGTATTTCTGTTGACAGTGAGCTTGCTGTGTAATGAAACTAACTTGTTGCATTGCTGAATAACTCTTATTGTTAGAAAGTTCTTTTCCTTATGATGAGTCCAGTTCTGCCAGCCTGTAACCTCTAGACATCTTGTATGAAGAAGATGGGAACATGATGGAAATGTTATGCTTGGTGACAAGGCTTTAAAGTATTTAGATCTATAATGGTAGAGGGACTTATAATGATGAGGTTTTGGGTCTGCCCAAGTATCAGAAACTGTATCCAGGTGATATAGCTTGGTAGATGTGCTGAGATTTTCTTTTAAGTCCACTAGAGAAGGTATGAAAGCCTTTCCAGATTCCAACACTGGCTTGGCAGGAATGAGTGAGTTTGTAGGTGTTTATGGCTTGTGTTGGTCTCAAAAGAGACATAAAAGCCGTGAAAGCAATTATCATCCTGCTGTGTACAGAAATCCCCAGCAAGGGGTGAGGTTGGCTCCTTAGAGCATCTGTTAACATATTTTCCTGTCAGAATCAGTGTTGAATACATGGTCAGGTTGGGTTATATGTCGCTAGTAAACTTCAAAGTAATCACAAGGCTTGCTTGGTCATGGGACATTTTCAAGACAAGATTTCATTCCTTTACATGCCTTTTATTCTAGTTAGCTTTGTTTAGTTAAAACAACATGGCTATAGACCCCCAGGTAAAGCGTTTGTTTGACATGAGTTGAAGATGGTTAGCTTTACTCTCTTTAGGATTGTTATACATTTAACTGTTTATAATGCTAGGTGTTATCTAGAAATTTAAGACTTTATCCCTGTCCAAGAAGAACTATTTGAGGAACAAGAAATTACATGAGTCTCTGTATGGGTATGTTCTGAGGTACTTATTTGTGTGGTGTGGATGATAACTGTTTTAGAACAGGGGTTTTAGGCCTCTCCCCCCACCCCCCCCCACTTTGGTGTCATAGGCTACCTTTGGCAGGTGAAGCCTGTGAGCATTCTCAGAATAATTAATAATTCATAAATGAAGGAAATAATAAATTTCAGTTAGAATTGAGTGAAAGCAAAATTGTAGTTGTCTTCTCCACCCACGGGCCCCCCCAGTTTAGGGATTCCTTGTCATGGACCCGGGGTTATAAGTCCCTGTTAATCAGAAATTCTGTAAGCTAGATAGGTATTGAAGGATCTGGAGAATCTGGATAGGCAGATGGGGAAGAGCATTCCAGGTAAAGTGGCTAACAACATAAGTAGAAGCAACAGAGGTAATAATGAGGGGCATTTCAGTCTAAGTGAGGTGCCCCCTCCCCCCATTAACCTGAGTAGTGGTTATACTACAACCCCCTAACCCCTTATCATCCTCATGTATACCTAAGCTTAAGGAAAAGTACAAATCATTTAACAGTCCAAGTTTTATCTCCCATTTTCCTTTAAAAAGTCAATGAATAAGGTGGATGGCCATAGGGAGCAGGATTGAACTTTCTGTCCCCACATTTCTTCCAAGGGATAATCTAGATAAATATGGAAGAGGCATCCTCCAGTGTAGGAAGTTATATTTACAGTTAACAAAAATGTGGGCTCACCCCAAACTCTCTCCATTTAGTCTAGGTTTCTTAATACATGTGAGAGGATATTCTTGTGTTAAAGTGGCTATTCTTTCCCAGATATGGATTGGACTAGATGATTATTGGGGTTCCTTTTACTTCTTTAAGAAATGAAACCAAAATTGTGACTGTGTTTGTTTGATATGCTGTAGTGCAGAGAGCCTTGGACTTGGAATTGGAGCCTTAGTTTCAGCCCCAGCTTTACTTCTTAACCCCTGGATGACCTTGCCCAACCTAATTCAAGTTGATTATCCCTAAAATGGAGATGCTGCTGCTTGAACCTATTTCACAGTTGCTGTGAAGCAACATTTTAAAGCAGTAAAATGGCACTTGGGGTGTTTTTTGGGTGGGGGTGCGTCTTGGTGCCCTGGTTCTCCTTGGTGCTTGCTTGGCTTCAATGGAAGCTCCTTTCCTCTGTTTGTTTGATGCCCTTTGGTTGAGTCATGGGAAAAATTGTCATGCTCCTAGGTGTGACTAATTTTCTTGAGAGATTGCTTCCTTATTTGTCAAAGTAACATCTCTTTTTTTCTTTCTTTACAGGAAAAGGGGCATAGAAGTTGTACAGGTGAGTAAAGGTTGTCCTGTGACTGATCTCTTAGAAAATCAGCCTCCTGAACCTCCTAAGTCTAACTTTTTTCCTCTTTATCCTGGGAAATGATTAGACTGATTGTGTTTTGGGGGACACCTTCCTATGTCTTTCCTTCTTCCAAAGTACATCCCCACCCCCTCACCCCCAGTTCCTGTGATGAACTTTTTTTTTACATAACTATATTATATATATATTTTTTTAATTAATTAATTTGTTTATTTTTAGTTAACAAGATTCAATTCCATAGTTCCTTGAGTTTCAAATTTCCCTTCCCTCCCTCTCCCCACCCCCCACGACGGTATATAGTCCAGTATAGGATCTGCAAATACTTTCACATTAGACATTAGTCAGGTTACAAAGGCGTATTGTATTAGATGCAATGAAAAATGGTAAAGAGGAAATAAAACCAAACAATGAAAAGAAAAAGATCAAGTAGTTTTCTTCCATCAGGATTCAAATTCAGTTCTTTTTAGTTCTTTCTCTGGATGTAGGCATCTCTCTCCTTCATGAGTCTTTTGGGATTGACTTATATCACTGCATTGCTGAGAAGAGTCCAGTCTGTCATAGTTGGTCATCATACATATGTTGTGTCTGTGATTGTATACAAATTTCTCCTGGTTCTACTCTTCTCACTCAGCATCAGTTTGTATGAGCCTCTCCAGGTAAATATGAAATTCATCTCCTCCTCATTTCTGATAGCACAATAGTATTCCATTACATGCATATACCACAACTTGTTTAGCCATTCCCCAATTGATGGGCATCCCCTTAATTTCCAATTCTTTGCACCCATGAAAAGAGCTGCTATAAATATTTTTGTACATGTGGGTCTTCCTCCCACTTCTATCATCTCTTTGGGATATAACCCTAGAAGTGGTATTGCTGGGTCAAAGGGTATGAAATTATTTATAGCCCTTTGGGCATAATTCCAGATTGTTCTCCAGAATGGTTGGATCAGTTCACAACTCCACCAGCAATGCATTAGTGTTCCAATTTGCCCACATCCTCTCCAGCATCTGTCATTTTCCTGTTTTGTCATTTTAGCCAATCTGACTGGAGAAATATGGTACCCTGTGATGAACTTCTTAAACTTGGCACTAGTTTTAAAGAGACAAGAAAGGCTGCCTTTATTGGTCATGGGAAAGAATTCCAGCATCCTTCTGGTTAAGAAGGTATTCTAGGGGCGGCTAGGTGGCGCAGTGAATAGAGCGCCGGCCCTGGAGTCAGAAGGACCTGAGTTTGGAGCCGGCCTCAGACACTTAATCCACACAAACAAAAACCTAGCGGTGTAACCTTGGGCAAGTTACTTAACCCCAATTGCCCTAAAAGGGGCGGCTAGGTGGCGCAGTGAGTAAGAGCGTAGGCCTCGGAGTTGGGATGACCTGAGATCAAATCCGGCCTCAGAAAATGAGCACCCACACATAAATAATGACTAGCCGTGTAACCTTGAGCAAGTTACTTAACCCCAATTGCTTCTTTAAAAAAAAAAAAAGAAGGTATTCTAAGGTTTTGACTTCTTTGCCTCCGCTGCTCTTGGCATGGTATCAGTAGGTTTCCTGTTTACTTGAGAGTGAACCTGGTTTAGTGATGATCTTGGTCCAGAGAAATTTGGGGTGATGGTTCCTACATTCAGTTTTGGGAGGGAGATGATCATTTATTTCTGAGGCAAAGAAGGGATGGGATAAACTGGAGGAATAGGGATGGCCAATTCAAGCCCAGGAGAAACTTTAATAGAATAGCTAGGATCATTTGGTCAGAGAACATGTGATTTCTCTTACATGTGTTGTGAATGACTTTATTCTTGGTATATTATTTTGAAATTCTTTTTTCTCTTGCTATTAAAACCATAGAACATAATCTTGTAGTCTGGCATATTGTTTATAGTGAGGTAGAAGGGAGAGTAAAGAGAGGAAAGTAGTGGCAGCAGAAGCAGTATGATTATTTATGGTTTAGGTGTGGATCCAATTCACCACAGGGATGAGGCCTAGGAGGCTTAATGCCTCTGATTGTAATCCAGAGATCTAGGAAAAGTGGTACAAGCTATGAGCCTTGGGACCAAAGGTGAGTCCCTGGGTGTCCAGGAGAAGGAACTGCTTCCTTTAGGAGCCTGAGGGCTAGTAAGGTCTAAGGCCCAGGGTTATATCCTTGATAATATTTATTATTTACTTGAAACAACAAAACTAGATAAGCCTTTTGGAGATCTTTATATTTGAATACATAAAATGATCAATAACTCTATGGCCTCTTTAACTACTGCCCCTAACCCCCATCATCTTATATGAATTCATCCCCATCTTTTATATAGTGTGTATTCTTTTTCTTGCTCTATTTTTTGCTTTCTGTAATTTTATATAGCTGCTTCTTAGGCTTCTTTTTATTCTTCATATCGAATTATAAGCAGATCCCTATCACCTCCAGGATCAAATATAAAATCCTTTGCTTGATGTTCAAAGGCCTTCATAACCTAGCCTCCCTTCTACCTTCTCATTCTTCTTGCATCTTATTTCCTAGCATATTTTTTGATCAAGTGACACTGGCCTCCTGGCTGTTTGTATGTATTTTTTTGTATGTTGTCTCCTCCATAAGGTTTGTAAGCTCCTTGAGAGCAGGGACTTTTTTGCTGCTTTTTGCAGTCTTAGATCTTGGCACACAGTGCCTGACACATAATAGTCGCCTAAAGAATGTTTATGGATTGATCAATAATTTTATACTGATGTACTATAGTTTTTTCATCATTTGACTTGTGTCCTTACAGAGCTACCATCAACCATGGTAGAGGGAGGAAGGAAGACCTGGAGCTAGGAAGGAGGATGTGTTGGTAACAGCCAGTCTTATTTTGGCAAGACTAGATCAGAATCTTTGTTTTAAGAAGGGGGCGGGTCTCAAATACTTGTATAGCACATAAAAATTTAAGTAACTGGAGGTAGGAATTGGTGAAGTTTATAAAATAGTGGATTGACTTCCAACCTGGTGTCCCTAAACAAGGCAGTCTTGGTTTGTCCATACCCTTTCAGTGTTGACTTTCATATAGTGTCCATCAGTGACACATCAAGGAGTGTGATTTATAATGTCTTGAAAGATAAGTTGGGGACCAGCTATATAGTACACTAAGTGTTGAACAGAAGATGATTTGGCCCTAAATTGGTAGAAGTTTACCTTGAAAAAGATATTATTTCCTTCTGTTGAGCAGAATACATAGACCCACATTTCCACATTCTTGTTTACATACCATCTGAAACTGTAACACCTCCTGGATGTGCCCTGGATTTGTATCTCTTTTAGCCTTCCCCTTATTATATATCCATGTCCAACATCTTAAACCATAATAGCAACTCACCAGCTTCAGGTCATTCTTCCCCTCACTCCCCCATTGTAAATATGGTGAGGCTTAAAGCTCTGTTGACAGTGCAGAAACTGGCAGTTGAATGGAGTCCTTCAAATTGTACTCCTGAGAAACCTAGATGCAGAGCTGGAAGGTCCTGAGAAACTGAGTCCCAGAAGAAAGGGTTTCTTCTTTCTTTTTCTTGGTCAGGCCTGGTAACAAAAGGGCTGCCAATCCTGCCCTTACTATATCAATAGAAATAAGACCAATTAGGAGACTTTTACTATGTTGGGAGTCTTTTTAAAAACATAGACATGAAGCAGTCTGTTGTAGAAATAAAAACTCAGTGAGTAAAAAAGAAACACTGCTTAAAAATCAGCCAAAAAAGATGCTGATTTTGTTTTTTGGTGCCCTGAGTACAATGAATTACTTTACAGTAAATCCTATGAATTTATGTTGGTATGTGAGTGAGTGAGAGAGAGTGTGTGTCTGTGTGTGGTGAAGGTGTATTTGCCTTGAGGCACACTATTATTCAGGGACTGACAATCCAGTACAAAGATTATTCTGGCCCTCATTTTTATTTGTTTTAAAGTAGCTTTTTGTTATCTTTTTTTTTTTTTTAAAGCAATTGGGGTTAAGTAACTTGCTCAAGGTTACACGGCTAGTCATTATTTATTCGTGGGTGCTCATTTTCTGAGGCCGGATCTGATCTCGGGTCATCCAAACTCCGAGGCCGGCACTCTTACTCACTGCGCCACCTAGCTGCCCCGTTAGGGCAATTGGGGTTAAGTAACTTGCCCAAGGTTACAGGGCTAGGTTTTTGTTTGTGCGGATTAAGTGTCGGAGGCTGGCTCCGAACTCAGGTCCTTCTGATTCCAGGGCCGGCGCTCTATTCACTGCGCCACCTAGCCGCCCCCTTGTTATCTTTTTTAATGTCACCGGAATTTCTTTTTTTAATTAAATTTTAATTTGCTTTTGTTTCATTATTGCCTAAAGTTTTCCCCATATCTCTTTCTTTCCCTTTGCCTCTTCCAAAGAGCCATACTATATGTAATAGTATTTTTTAAAAAGAAAAATAAAGAAAATAAGTGAGCAACATCAATTATTACATGAAAAAAAAGTCTGAAAATATATGCAATGTGCCACACTTGTGGATCTCCCACTCCTACAAAGGAATAGGAGTGGGGTGATTTCCCAAACTCCTCCTTTGAGGCCATGCTTGTTTCTTCTAATTTTGCATCATTAACTTTTCATTGTTTTGTCGTTCTTTTCACTTATAATAATAATAATTATGCCTATTGTTTTTTTATTCTTTCTTCACTTTGTAGCAGATTGTGTAAATCTTTCCAAGCTTCTCTGTATTCATCGTAGGCCCCTCTCAGTTTTCTTCCTGCTTTCCTTTTGTTTTTAAGGCATGGAACTGATTGTAAGCTGTAAGCATATAATGTACTAAAATGAGCCCTGAGTCCTTAGGAGCCCTGGAGCCTCCTCTGAGTTCTTTCACTAGCTATTTGCCCTAGGCCAGGTCACTTGCCCTGTCTGGGCTACAGTTTCTTCAAGTGAAAAATAAAAGGGTAGAATAGATGGGTAGGAGTTGAATTTTGTAAGGTTCTTCACGTGCTAAAGCATATGAAACTGAGCTCCAAAGAAGAGTGACTTTACCTGAACTGAAATTCAAGGCTGGTTCTTTTATTTTATTTTTTAAAAGAAATTGGGGTTAAGTAACTTGCCCAAGGTTGCATGGCCATTTTTTTTTCTTTTTGTGTAAGTGTTAAGTATCTGAGGCCAAACTGATCCAGGGGTCCCTCCCGACTCTGGGGCCAGCACTCTTACTCACTGCGCTACCTAGCTGCCCCTCAAGGCTGGTTCTTCATATTCGAAGTCTGTTGTTCTTTTCCAAATGTACCACAGAGAAGATGTGGCTTTTGGCTCTGAACTGTTAGAGGGAGTTTACCTTGGAAAAGATATTGGCAGTATATACCCCCCATCCCAGATTGTCGAAAACATTGTGCACATTAAAATGTACTCAGAGTGCTTTGTAGAATTTGAGTGATTCTTTTAAAAATCTCCTTTTGGGTGGGGGATAAGAAAGAAGGAAGATAAGGAAAGACATCAAGTGAAAGAGTTAAAAAAAAATCTAAGATATTAAATACAGAGTTGCAGTACAATTCTGCTTTGTTTACATTGGAAAGCACCATTGGAAAATCTTCCCCTTCCCCCCCAAAAGGCAACAACAAGAAGAAACAACTCAATCCAAAAAACATACCTGTAAATATTGGAATATATCAGGTTATTTGCAGTTATCATTGTCATAGATGATTAATTAGTAAACAAGCATTTATTAAACACTTACAGTGTGGCAGGCACTCTTCCAGACTTTGAGGATACAAGATAAAAATGAAAGCAGTTCTTTCCTTTAAGGTGCTTACCAAGCTAGCTGATGGCCACATTATTTACACATTTAGGCACCTTTGAAATAGACACTTGGATAAGTGGGGAAAGTCATTAGTTGCTGGGAAAATCAGGAAAGGATTCATTTAGAATGTGGTCTTTGAACTGATACTTGAAGGAAGCCAGAATTTTAAGAGGTAGGTGAGGAGGATCTCAGATTTGGGGGAAACAGCCAGTCTAGTTGGAAGTGGAGGGAGGTCGGTAAAAGACTGATTTGACTGGGCTACTTTGTATGCAAAGTGGGGAGGAAGGCCTTATGAAGCTAGACACATAGTTCGGGGGCAGAATGAAGACCCCCAGATAGGATAGTTTGGAAAAGAGGTATTTCCTTGTGATAAACATCAGATTTACTGTAGTTTCCAGGAACAAATTCTGTTGTGAGCTGCCTACCCACTCATATCCTCATCAAGAAATAGTCATTTCGAAAGAGAAAATACAAGCTCACATACCTACATTCCTGTTTACACAACATCTGAAACCGTAACACTGAGACTTAAGGAGGTTCTCAGTGTTGATATCCCCTTCAAATCTTCTTTGTTGTGAATATATTGAGGCCTAATACTCAAGTGGCAACCTTGAGCCTGGCAGCTAATGGGAGTTCTAAAAGGTCTAATGACTGGAAGGGATGAAATCTCGGAGGTCATTTTACAGATAGGGAAACTAACAGGTCTGTCCAAGATTACTAAGTTTTTTTTTTAAATTCTGGTTCTGATTAATCACTGGCATGTAGAAGTGGTTTTGGCAGTCTGTACAGTCAGAAGGCAAACTTTGATCTGGCCGTATCAATAAGAGTTTTTTCCAAGTATGGTAGCCCAATTATGTGTCTTGTCAAAAGACCCACTGAGCTATGTTCAGGAACCTTTAGAAGGTTGATGACCAGGTAAAAGTTATTTCCTATAGTGTGATGAGAATTTGTGGAAGGAATATTGTGGCTCAGTTTGCTTTTTTTTTTTTTTTTTGAGGCTCCTTGTGCCTCAGTTTATTTTTTTTTCAGGATTTTAAAAACATTTATTAAATTTCATTACCTATTCTCCTGCAAGGTTGAAGCCTCATCTGTATAAAATAGCTCCAACCAAGCAGTTTATTAAAAAATTAAGTTGGTTTGTACTGCATCTGACCCCAACCAGCTAACCAATCTCAGTAAATTATTCCCATGGACAGAAAACTAAAAGTATTTTGAGCAATACTGGTGATGGAGTTGGCCATTACAACATTATTGATTTAAGGCTTTTTACAGATAAAATTCTAGTTCTGAAGTACATAGTCTTAGAATTCATTTTTACCACATGATGCAATAAATTCAGAACTAGACAGATACTAACTTCAAATTACAAGGAAGAAGTTGTGCAAAAGGTACAAATAGTAAAAAGCATTTTTATCCAGTCATTTCTGAGTAGTTAAGATTTATTTCCATGCCATGGTGTTGTTTCAGAAGTGTTAAAGTTACTAACCTTCCATATACCACTAATTTAGAACAAAACTATACTGGGCTGCATTCTTATGCTAATTTATTTGGGGATCCAGTGTTCAGTCCTCAAGAGATTTTATGTATCTCTCATATGCTTCCTCACTCATCAGTTCATCAAGTTCTGAAGGGTTGCTCAGAGTCATCTTGATCAGCCAACCATCTTCATAACAAGATTTGTTGACAAGTCCTGGGTCTTCTGCAAGAGCTACATTAATTTCAGTTACTTCTCCTGTTAGTGGGGAATAGAGTTCACTGGCAGCTTTCACACTTTCCAAAGCTCCAAATTCATCATTTGTTCAATTTTGTTCTAACTTCTGGAAGACTACAGTAAACTATATTTCCCAATGCTTCCTGTGCAAAATTGCTGATTCCCACTGTTCCAATAGCATTTTCAGTTGATATCCATTCATGCTTTTCTATGAATTTTCAAACAACCAGATGCATGGTGAGGGTGCAGAGGCCCGGGAGGCGGCGGCCGCTAGGAAGGGAGGGGAGCCTGGGCCAGGCCTGGAGAAGCCCAGGGGCAGCTTCAAGGGAGGCCAGGGACCTGGATGTCTCAGCCCTGGCTGCCGCCCACAGGGACTAGGCCTTGACCCTCATTGGTGTCGCATGCACCATCTTCTCCGGGAGCAGGGCAGCCCTAGTACCAAGCAGTCCTAGGTTCTGTGCCTCAGTTTCTGCATTTACTGGGGATAATAACTTACTTCAGTTGCCATATGGTGTTGTCTTGGGGAAAACAGGTTTATCTTAGAATAACTTACCACAATGTTCCCTTTCCACAATAATCTAATACATTGCGATGACTTAAAAAGTAAAAACAACTGGCCTTTTATTTCCTTATGGAGAGATTAAGTCTGCCTATCAGTCCCTCACATAAGCAATTTGTGGCTTAAGAGCACTGATCTTTGGACCATCACAGGCAGAGGAAGTGGGGTCCTCTGAACATACTAATTGTTGTTGCTGTTGTTGGGAACAACTGGCACCTGTTGTGTTTCTTGGTATTGGTGCTTCTCTTGGAACTCTCCTATTAGTCGGTCACTCTTCTGATTCTCGTGGAAGACAGTTTAAGTTTGCACTTATCTTGAACATGTTCCTCACTTTAAGGCTACTCCATATACTAAATAGTGTAAGTCTGATTATAGCCATTCCTTCTCATTCATGTGGCAGACTACTGTGGTTTAGTCTTATTTAGCCTAGGGCAATTAACTTCTTGCAGCAACCTAGAAACCACTGAGGCTAGGGTTGTTAAAAGGGGCAGGTCTGGTTAGTTTCCCATCCCTAATAATCAGGAGGCACCAACTAATAAGGTGCATGGGAGATGCATGAAAGATTCCTGGCAGATTCCAGAAAAGGGAATGGTTGTTAGGCATGAGAGAGAGGGTCTTGGCTCTAACAGAGAAGATGGAAGTCACATGGAAGATTAGGCTGAGAAGAAGCTAGAAATTTTCCTGGATATTTTCTCTTTCTCTCTCTCTTTCTCTCTCTCTCTCTCTCTCTCTCTCTCTCTCTCTCTCTCTCTCTCTCTCTCCCCTCCTCCTCCTCCTTTCCCTTTCCTCCCTCCTTCCTCCCTCCTTCGTACCCCAAAGCATTCAACAATACACAGACAAATTGAATATTAGAAACCAAGAGTTTCAACACTTGACTGCAATGTACCTGGATCCAGCCTCTGCCACTTAGTCTTTAACCTTGTGCACAAGTTATTTAACTCTCGTTGCCTCAGTTTCTGTTAAATGGGGATAATAATAGCAAATCCTTTACAGTGCTATTATTACAGGAATAATAGTTCAAAGAAGTTATTTCCAAAGTGCTTTGCAGTCTTTGCTACATAAATGCCAGCCATTATAAATGTGAGACAAGTCATATTATGATTGAGCATTGCTCATTCAGTCCCTAAGCATTTATTAAGAGGCAACTCTGGATGGTGTTAAACAATCCTTATTCTCAAAGAGCTTATCTTTGATCTGGAAAGACCTATATAAAAAAACCCCAAGGTTATTGAAGAGAGAGAGCAGATGGGGGATTGAGGAGAATCAGGAAAGGCCTCATGTAGATGGTGGAATTGAACTGAGCTTTGAGGAGAAGTTGGGATTCTGAAAGGTGGAGATGAGGAAGGGGAACACTTAGATGATAATTTGTGAGAAGACCTGAACATTCTGTTTCCATTTTCTCAAGTAAGATAGGATTGATGAACCTGAACTCATGGACTATCTAGTGCTGATGATTTACTGCAGTTTTTATACCCCTAGATTCTGCTGAAAGTAAATCCGGACAGTAGGGCAGTTAAAATCTTGAAGAATGGGGGCGGCTAGGTGTCGCAGTGAGTAGAGCGTCGGCCCTGGAGTCAGAAGGACCTGAGTTCAGATCCGGCCTCAGACACTTAACGCAAACACAAACAAAAACCTAGCCGTGTGACCTTGGGCAAGTTATTTAACCCCAATTGCCCTCCAAAAAGCAAAAAAAAAAATCTTGAAGAATGACAGACTTGTTTTGGTCTCTGCCTCTAGAGAGGCAAAGGGCTGAAGCACTTTAGTACATAGAGGCAGTGTGGTATAGAGGAAAGAGCCCCCTTGTTTGGAATAAGGGGGCCTGGATTTGCTTCCTGGCTTGACCTTTATTATCTGTATTACCTTGGACAAGTCACTTTTCTCCCGTGTTGCTTAGGTTCTTTGTTTTGAAAGTAAAGGATTAGACTAGGAGCTCTCCATGGCCCCAACCAGCTCCAGATCCTTTCATCCTATGAATGTTGTGACTGTGGTTGCTTTTAGAGCTTCTCATTCTTTTCTAAGCCTGCTGAGCGTTAGCCCTTGAGTTGGCAGGGACAACCCTGAGACATGGAATCTTAATTTGAATTCTCTTGGTAGTAGTGTGTGGCTTTTTACTTTTTAAATCTATCTGGGTACAAGAAAAGCAAGCATAGCTCGAACACCATCATGCTGCCTCTTGACCTAATTATAGCCTTTGGCAGCCTGGTTTCTGGATTGGCAGATACATTGCTCCATTCCCAAATGGAGAATGGTGGGGATGGGGGTGAGCTTAGTTTACTCCCAGTGAGCCCAAACCGAAATAGCTTGTAAAGGACTTGATTGCTTTGGTTTTATTTCCTTGAGAACCCTTTTCCCCCTTCACCTTTTCGTTATAGTGATAGTACTAATAGTAATTTTTGTTTGTCTGTCACTTCAATTGTGTCTATTTGTGATTCTATTTGGGGTTTTCTTGGTAAAGATACTAGAGTGGCTTGCTGTTTCCTTCTCCAGCTCATTTTACAGATGAGGAGACTGAGGTAAACAGGGTATAGTGACTTGCCCAGGGTGAGTGCCTGAGGCCAAATTTGAACTCAGGAAGGTATGAGTCTTCCTGACTTCAAATCTGGCACTCTCTCCCCTGCTCCATCTAGCTGTCAACAAAGTATTTTGTTTCTAGGTGGGTCAGTGAACTTTGAGTTTTAGCAGTTCTGAGCTTCAATGTGGCCACAGACTGGTACTAGGTTGCTGCCTCTGGGCAAGTCACTTAACCTCTGTCTCAATTTCCTCACCCACAAAATACTAACTAGCATCTGACTGACAGGGCTGATGTGAGGATAAAAATGATATAATAAACTCTTATGTAAACGTTGTTATGTTAATAATTATTGTTATCCCTTTGAAGTATTAATGCAGCCATTATGCCTATTTTATTGTAATTATTTTAAGGATTTCTTTTTTATGCTTTTTTTTTGGTATCACTTTTTTTTATATACCTAGCTTCTCTGGATCAATGGATATGCATTTAATGCCTAAATTGTTGCCCAGAATTGTTGGATATTCTGTCTATTTTGCGAACTAGTAAACTGAAGCTAAGAAATCTTAGGTGAATTGCATATAGTCACACAGCAGAGTTGGGATTTTAACCTGGACTTAGCCTGGTCCTTTCTAACCCTGTCAAATTCTAATTTGACACTTTTTTTCTGATACAAAACTATTTGCTACCCATTGGCAAAGTCTAGCTCTTGGATCCATGGTGGAGGAAGAGACCCAGAGAAGAATATCTTCACTCTTAAATACCCTGTCAGTTATTGATTACATGAGTATGTTATATATACATTGTTCCATATGCAAGGGTAGACCTAGATTTGAGGGGTTAAGATTGTCAAGTGACTGCTCTTCTTGTGTTGTAGTACTTAGGTTATTTTCTTTAGCGGAAAAAAAATGATGGATATGATGAAAAGCAATTATAAGCATATGCCCAATTCTAGTGTCTTGTTTAATTGGCTGCTTTGTTTTATATTGGGGATTGGGTGTGGGAGATCTGTGCAGAAATGGCGGTGCAACTTATTTATTTGCTGATTTTTAATTTTAAAAACATTAAATTTAATGGGATCAGGCAGAAGAAGAGTACATTTTATAGGTGGAGTAAAGGACTGGCATCAATCACCATTTTTCAAATTCTGTAGGAATGTAAAAACTTCAGGGCTTCATCTTTTGGATGGTCCATAGTTTCCCCCAAACAATTCTCCTGGCCAGAAGCTGGGCAGGAAAGTGAGTTACTGGATCAGGGGACAATATTTTCCACATTTTGTTGCCAGGGAACTCTTGTGTGTGTTCTTCAAATTTTCAGAGGGTTTTTTTTTTTTTTTCATTGCATGAACTATTACTGGAATGAGCTAGGAATAGCAAAGTATCAAAATGAGAAGGGCTGAGAGATTGAAAAAGACTGTGAAACTTAAATGCGCTAATGTTCTACAGGAAAAAAAAGGTATATGAAATGTTTTATTATATTTAATGTATTTAAAAGCTTGACTCTCCAGTATTTGAGAAATTGGGACTGTAGTCAGTTTTTGATTGCCTACATGTGGATTAGTGACTCTGTCAATTATGTGTGACAAATTTTTAATCCCAGGCTGGCTTCCCTTCCTGTCACTCAGAGAGGACTTACTGCCTGGGCTCCTTTCTCAGTCTCCACCCTCTCTTTGAGAGTGTTAATGAATTGGATAAGGTCCTCTTAAAGCAGCAGTTAGGATAGTTGTTCCAAATAAAACCCTGTGTTTTTGTTTTGTTTGCACATTGTCTCCCCTGTGGACTGTATATATCTTAATTTCTATCCCTAGCATTTAGCAAAATACCTGGCACATAGTAGGAACTTAATAAATGTTTGCTGATTAATTGATTGAATATATTTAATATGAATATATAAGATAGAATTTATATGCATGTATATAAGATATATATACACAATATGTGTGTGTATATCTCATGTTTGTATGTAGTTGTTTGCATGTTGTCTCTATCGAAGATTCTCTGCTTACTGATTGATTGAATATATTTAATATGAACATATAAAATATAGGATTCCTATGCATGTATATAAGATGTGTGTATGCATATATATACACACATATATGCACACATACATACATACATACATATATCCACAGCATTCAAAACTTCTCCATTTGTTGTCACCAATGGTTCCATGTATGGATGGTGTGGTGGTGACTGATGGAGCACCAGAGTTTTCTTGTTAATTTTTAGGCCAAAATTAGCACAAGCAGCAGAGAATTGATCCATACTTTGTTGCATCTCATCTTCAGAGGCTGCGTTGAGTGCCCAGTCATCTGCAAATAGAAAATCCGGGCACCAGCACTCCTTCTACTCTGGTCTTGGTTTATAGACTTTTCAACAAGGCTGAAAACATCATGCTTAAAAGCATAGGAGCAAACACACAGTCTTGTCGCACCCCATTGGTGACTGGGAAGGCATGAGAGCATTATCCACTATCTAGAACCTAGGCAAGCACACTCTCATGACATTGACATAAAATGCTGAGTGACTTCTCTGGGGAACTAAATTGTGACATAATTTTCCCTAAGCCCTCACAGCTAACAGCATCAGAGGCCTTGGTCAGATCTGCAAACATCGTGCCTCTGTTCTGCTCCTGGCATTTCTCCTGGAGCTGTCGGGCAGCAGACACCAGATCAGCTGTTCTTGGTCCTTTCTAAAGGCACACTGACTCTCAGGTGGATGACTGTCTTCCTGGTGAAGGATCAGCCTATCAAAGAGGACTCTGGCAAGAATCTTGCCAGCAGAGACCGTCCGCCTGTGATTATCATAGGACAGTCTACTTCATTCACCTCTATGGAGATGGACAGTGGAGGCACCCTTGGATTCCTGGGGCTTGACCTCCTCTCACCATATGACCTGGATCCTCAACCTTGTGATCTCAGCTGGAATAGAGCCAAACTGTGTTCAGAGCCTCTTCCTCAGTTAGAGCTTCAGCTAGGGAGGGTCTGGCTTCAGCCTGAGGTAAACTTCGGTGCTCTTAGCTGGTCTGCTGAGAACATAGTGGAATGTGGCTCCACCTTCACAGAGTAGTTGAGATGCACAGTAGGTCTTTGGTCCCTAAATAGCCTTCAGGGCATCATTAAAGCTTAGCTTCCCTGTGTCCTTCTGTGGGTGCTGGGGCTCCAGAAGTTGTCAGAGTCTGGAGGGGATCTGGGGGCAGAGTGGTCTCTCTTTTTTCTTAATTAAATTTTATGCTTATTTTTAGTTTACGTCATTTATTTCCACAAGATTTTGAGTTACACATTTCTCCCTGTCTTTCCCCTACCCATCACCCCAAAACAGCGACCCCACTGTATACCTCCTCCCCCAGTCTGTTCTCTCCTGTATCCTCCCCCTTTCTCCCTCTGACTTTCCAGTGGGGATAAGATGGATCTCTGTACCCCAGTGCTCAAGGTCTCTTAAGAACTTTGAAATGGATTGTGTGACATGGCAGACAGTGGCACTGGGCTGATTAGCGTGGCATGCCCACATCAGAGAAGGTGCTGTGACCTATGAGCAAGGCAGAATTGAAACAGCTCGAAGGAAATGCAGGATGCACACATTTAGAGTATCCATCCCAAATGTTTCACATGGACTATTTATGCCTGCCTTGTGGTGGAGCCTTCTGATACACACACACACACACACACACACACACACACACACACACAAATAAATGATGAGTACGTATGTATCTCTCTCTTGTTTGTATGTAGTTATTTGTATGTTGTCTCCCATATTTGGAACTCAGGGCAGAGACTCTTTTGTCTCTTTGTATCCCCAGTGTTTAGTAATAGGAGCTGGCACATAGTCGGTGCTTAATACATGTTTATGGATTGATAGATGGTAAACATATAAGGAAACACACTCCATGTAGTAACTCCCATGTAGAAGTCATGATCTTTTGCTTGGGATTTGAAGCCTTTGGTGTCTAATGCCATTCTACATTTTTAGCCTAATTTCAGATTACTTTTCTTCCATATATTTGACAGACTAGATAAACTTAAATAACTTTCTCTCTCTTTCATATTGTCTGTTTTGTTCATGCTGTTCCATTTCCTGGGATGTCTTCCTTCTTTGTTGTTGAATTCCTGCCTGGCCTTTAAAGCTCAGCACAAATTTCCCCTTCCTTGTTCTCTGGCAGTAACAACTTTTTCTGCCTTGTACTTCATATCATAAACTTTTTTTTTCCTTTTTACCTCTTAGTGTACTTTATCCACTTTATATTATATTTATCAAAACTTGGTATAAAGTCCTTCTAAATGCTGTAGAAGCAGGTGCTCGAAAAAGTGTCTCTCGTTTAGCACTGGCTATAGTGCTATATAATGTGCTAGCTAATATGGTAGTGTGTGTCTGTGTCTGTGTTTGTGTTCTATCCACTGTTTATTTTGAACTTTCCTTTGCCAAAACTGATAGAAGCAATTTCTAGGTTGTTGTTGTTCAAAGTAGATTAGAAGGAATATAGAGTTGGAAAGGACTTAAAATCATTGGAATATTGGAACCTAGAACAAAGAATGTTGGAGCTGGAATAGATCATGTACCATATCTGTATTGGAATAGACTTGCAAGGTCGTGTAGCACTTTTTAGTAGATGACAAAACATGATTTGGCCAAAAGTAAGTGGCTGTCAGGATGTGGTATTCTTGAATCGAAGCCCGGTGTTCTTTCTACCAGGCTGTGCTTCTGAGTTCTGAGGCAACCCTTCCCTTAGCCTTTGACTAGCTAGGTCAACTTGAGCAATTCCCTTTGCTTGTTTTTGGACCCTACTTCCTTTGCTGAAAAAAATGAACCTTAGAGTTGAATGGTTGGAACTAATTGCATTCTAGGGTGTTATAGAGCAACCTTGTAGGCACACAGCCAGAATATTACTAGCCTTCTCTTGTTTTTTACCAGTCTTTCCTCAATACACAGCCCCTGCTAGTGGGGAAGGGGAGTGAGTAAATTACATTGGTGACATTTTGCCTGTCACTGAGTGACAGGACTTGTAATTACTTGTAAAGCTCTAATCATGGAAATTAAAAAAATATGGGGGAAGGAAGGAATATGGGAAATGGAAAGATTTTTTAAAATTACATTTAAAAAATTATGTAAAAATGACAAATATGTTACTGCTATCAGTTACTTTCTTAACAGTTATATAGATTACAGTTTTTTTTTTTTTCATTTAGCATAGTTGATAGATTGCTGGGAGGGTAGGGATAACACCATGAGAAAGCAGGATTTTTTTCCCCTTAAGTAAGATCAAAAGAAAATAACAACAGCACAGCAAAAATACCTGAAAATGACTCCCTATTTTCTCTAGGGTCATTGTGGTAGAAAATACTACCTCCAGTTTGGTTTCAGATTCAGTAAATAATTTGTTGGATCTTCAGATTTTAAAGAATTTAGCTCATCTATCTGGGTATAAGCATCTTGTACTTTATAACAACCTTTTACATAGCACCAGATGAGATAACCTACATGAACACTGGTTTATGCTAAATCTACCAAGAAACAGACCTCTTCCCATTTTCCTTATGTTCCCCTTGGAAGTTCTAAACCACCCTTCTGCTTGTCCCTTTCCTTGAACGAATTTATAAAGCGGTAGGACAGTGAATTACATGGCTTTCATTGATTTTAGACCCTTAAAAAAAAACAACTATTGAATGGGAGTAGGAAGTGAGAAGTGAGAAGAAAAGTGAATTGGTTTGCATTTTCTTAAAATTCATAAATTTCAGTTCATAACGTTTGGGACTTTCCCAAGTTTCAGAAGCTAACACACACACACGTTATTTAGAGTTGCTAATTTTTAGATTTAGAGCTGGAAGTCTTGAAAATAAGTGGCAAGTAGCAGAGCAGGGATGAGAATCCAGGTTTTTCTGACTCTAAATAAATATTCTTTTTTTTTCCTTTTTGGAGGGCAATTGGGGTTAAGTAACTTGCCCAAGGTCACACAGCTAGGTTTTTGTTTGTGTGTGTTAAGTGTCTGAGGCCGGATCCGAACTCAGGTCCTTCTGACTCCAGGGCCAATGCTCTACTCACTGCGCCACCTAGCTGCCCCTAAATAAATATTCTTAATAGGAGACTATGTTTCCTCCCCTTAAGTAGGACTTATTCATTTGAAAGTAAAATTTTGAAATTGTGTTTACCCTTTAAAGGCAGCCATCTGCCATCCATTATCTAAGAAGTCCTTTTTTGCTGGTAGGAATGAAACATGACTAAAATCCTTGGCCCAGAGATTGTGTCATTTAGAAGTTTGGAAAGGCTGATGGCCAAGACAGCGCGGCCAACTCGTCTTTAGGTACCACCGATAACTTTTCATCTTTTAGCTGGAGCTTCAACCTCATGTGCTCCCTCCTACTGATGTGTCTTTAATTGATGATTTCAGTTTTTTTGCCTTTTTTTCTAGGAAAATAATATTCAGTTATTTGTACTTATTTTGTATCTGCAAAGTTCACAGAAATTAATCTATTTTTATAAACTATGAAACAGTTTGACTCTTGGTATCTTTGAAGATTTTAGCCTGTCACGAGGAGGAAGACTTTATCTCTACTTAGCATACAAAAAAAAGTTGGAAAACCATAAAAAAAAGGTAGAGGTAGAATCCTGAAATTGTCCTCTATATTTCCTGCATGTAATAGACCCTTACTTTGTCAGTGGTTCCCTAAATTGTGAGCCTAAGTTCTTTGAATTCTATGTACATTGTATTTTGTCTTTTTTTCTTCTGTTCTTAATATAAAAAACAAGAACAAAATTATATTGATCTTTTGTTTTTAAATTGCTTATTTTCCTCTATATCTCTCTCTTTAATTAATTATCTCTTGTAACAATTTAGTATTTTTGGGATGGAGCCAAGATGGCAGAATAAAAGCAGGAACTTGATTAAGCTCCCACTCCAGCTACCTCCATTACTTGTAAAATATGATTCTAAACAAATTTTAGAGCTACAGAACCCACAAGGTGACAGAGAAAAACAAATCTCCCACCGAAGGCAGGCTGGCAGGCTGACAGGAAGGTCTATCACACCAGCCTGCAGGCTGAGGAACCAGACTCAGGCCAGCTCCAACCAGCGGCCCAGAGCTGCCAGAAAAGACTTCAGGAGAGTGAATCACCAGCAGCTGTGGAGGTTTCCAGACTTCTCAACCCATAAACACCAAAGACAAAGTAAAAGGTCAGTAGGAAACTCTGTTGGAACTGGGTGACAGAAGAATGCAGTCTGGCCCCTGCAGCAAGTGGTGGCAGAGGTGCGGCACCTGCTGCTGTGTGGCTGCCTCTGGAGCTCCTAGGGGAGATTGTAGGGGACTGAGCAACCATTCAGAGGGTAATTGCTCTTGCTTTGACCTGCTTGAATCTGGGTTTCTGTCTTGGGTGGTGGTCATGGGGTGTGTGGCCAGTGTGCCAGAGCTTGTGGTGCCTGTGTTAGCTCTGAAAACTGCAAAAACCCTAGTGGTTTGGGACACAGCTCTCTCTACTCTGGAAGCAGAGTTCTACCATGGCAAAGAGCTCAACAGCCAAGATGAGCAAGCAGAGGAAGCACAGTCAGACCAGGGAATCCTTTTTTGGGAAGGAAAAGAATTGAAACATGGAACCAGAAGAAAACAAAGTCAAAACTTCTGCATCAAAAGCTTCCAAGAAAACTATGAACTGGTTATGGGCTGTGGAGGAACTCAAGAAAAGAAGGATTTTGAAAATCAAGTAAGAGAAGTAGAGGATAAGTTTGGAAGAGAAATAAGAATGATTCAAGAAAATCATGAAAAGCAAGTCAACAGCTTGATAAAAAGGAGACCCAAAAATACTGAAGGAAATAACACCTTAAAAAATAGACTAATTCAAATGGCAAAAGAGGTCCAAAAAGCCAATGAGGAGAAGAATGCCTTAAAAAGCCGATTTTGCCCAGATGGAAAAGGAATTTCAAAAACTCCCTGAAGAGAATAATTCCTTCAAAATTAGATTGGAACAAAAGGAAGCCTATGGCTTTATGAGAAATCAAGATACTATAAAACAGATCCAAACAAATGAAAAAAATAGAAGGCAATATGAAATATCTCACTGGGAAAACCCACTGACTTGGAAAATAGATCCAGGACAGATAATTTAAAAATTATTGGACTACCTGAAAGCCATGATTAAATAAAAGAGCCTTGACATCATCCTTCAAGAAATTCTTAAGGAAAATTGCTCTGATGTTCTAGAACCAGAGGGCAAAATAGAAACTGAAAGAATTCACTGATTTTTTTCCCAAAAGAAAACTCCTAGGAATATTATAGCCAAATTTCAGAGTTCCCAGGTCAAGGAGAAAATATCATAAGCAGTCAGGAAGAAACAATTTGAGTTTTGTGGAAACACAATCAGGATAACACAAGATCTGGCTGCTTCTACATTAAGGGATGAAAGGGCTTGGAGTATGATACTCTGGAAGTCAAAGGTGCTAGGATTAAAACCAAGAATCACCTACACAGCAAAACTGAGTATAATGCTTCAGGGGAAAATATGATCATTCAGTGAAATAAAGGACTTACAAGTATTGATGAAAAAACTAGAGCTGAACAAAAAATGTGACTTTTAAATACAAGAAGCAAGAGAAGCATAAGAAGGTAAACAAGAAAAAGAAATCATAAGGAACTTATTAAATTTGTACTATTTATATTATTCCTACATGGAAAAATAATAATTGTAACTCATAAGACTTTTCTCAGTATGAGGATAGTTGAAGGGAATATATATGTATGCATATGTATTCACACATATATATATATATGTATAGGAGGGTGTATGCGTGTTTAAATAACATGTGGGTGTGTATATGTGTGTACATGAATGCATAGAGGGCACAGGATCGATTGAATAGGAAGGGATGATATCTAAAAAATAAAATTAAGAGGTGAGAGAAATATAATGGGAGAAGAAGAAAGGGAGAGATAGAATAAGTTAAATTATCTCATATAAAAAGGGCAAGAGAAAACTGTTACAATGGAGGGGAAGAGCAGGAAGATGAACAGGAATGAGTGAATCTTACTCATTGAATTTTACTTAAGGAGGGAATAACATACACACTCAATTGGGTATCTTACCCTACAGGAAAGTAGGGGGGAAGGGGATAAGAGGGGAAGATGATAGAAGGGAGGGTAGATTAGAGGAGAGGGTAGTTAGAAGCAAACACTTTTGAAAAGGACACAGTCAAAATAGAAAATAGAACAAGTGTGGGAGGGGGATAGGATGGAGGGAAATATAGTCAAGTCTTTTACAATATATCCACTACAGAAATGTTTTGTGTAACCACAGATATACAACCTATATTCAATTGCTTGTTTTCCCAGTGGGGGTGCGTGAGGAGGGAAGAAGGGAAAGAATCTGGAAGTTTTAAAAACAAATGTTAAATTGTTTTTTACATGCAACTAGGAAATAAGATATATAGGCACTGGGGTATAGAAATTCATCCTGCTCTACTAGAAAGTTCTGGGGGTTTGGGGGGAAGATATAAGAGAGAGCAGATTGGGGGAAGAGGTATTCTATATGCTTGCCATCTTGGGATGGGGGGTAGGGGAGAAATGGGGAGAAAAATTGTAACTCAAAATCTTGTGGAGGGGCGGCTAGGTGGCGCAGTGAATAGAGCGCCGCCAGCCCTGGAGTCAGAAGGACTTGAGTTCGGAGCCGGCCTCCCACACTTAATCCACACAAACAAACAAACAAAAACCACACAAACAAAAAACCTAGCCGTGTAACCTTGGAGTTGGGATGACCCGAGATCAGATCCGGCCTCAGAAAATGAGCACCCACGCATAAATAATGACTAGCCGTGTAACCTTGAGCAAGTTACTTAACCCCAATTGCTTTAAAAAAAAAAATCTTGTGGAAATGAATGTTGAAAATTAAAAATAAATAAAAAATTATTTTTTTTTAAAAACAATTTAAAAAATTTAAACCAAACAACTGTAAAATATGACATTCGGTGTTACATATGTGAGTTGTGTCCCACCCCTCCAAAACAATGTCATTTAGATCTTTGTTTAGTGCCAGCAAAATAGAAAGCATGACTGGGCATAATGAATAAATACTACTTTTGCTACATAATTACTATTTTTCAAATATATGTAAATGCTAGTGTGACTAATAAAAGACAATCTTTTATTAGCATTCACAAATTATAGTTGCTTTTTTGTCATTTTTCTCATCCATGGATATTAATAATGTAGTTCCTATATTTTTGGAGAGGGTGACTGAATTTTTATTTAGATGACATCTTCCTTCTCAAAAAGTTTGGGAACCATGGTTTTACGTGATAAAAATAAAGTTTCTTCAGTTGTAAAATGTGTCAGGGTTGGGTTTGAAGTTAGTTTTAGGATCTCTGTTGTCTTCAAGCCCTTAATTTCTGTGTTATGTGGACACTTTTAGCTCTGATGATCTTTTATTCTTCAATTCCCTCTGAAGTTTAATAGCTTCTTTTTTTTTTTTGGAGGGCAATTAGGGTTAAGTAACTTGCCCAAGGTCACACGGCTAGGTTTTTGTTTGTGTGTGTTAAGTGTATGAGGCCGGATCCAAACTCAGGTCCTTCTGACTCTAGGGCCGGCGCTCTGCTCACTGCACCACCTAGCCGCCTCAGTTTAATAGCTTCTGTCCAATCCAGATGTAGTTCTGTGTCTTGTTGATGTTTTGTTGCTTTTAAAAAATCTTATTATTCTAGAACTTTTTTCTCTTGATTTTACTCAGATTTCCCACAGTGTTTCTTAAGAAAATGATGAACCTTGCCTTGTTAGTGATTTTTCTGACTTTTAATAGGTGAGATGTAGATTATGCCTATTATGTCATAAACCAGGTTAATTTTGGTGCCTCAGTCATTTTCACAATAGATGTATTTTCCAGTGTGACTTTTGATCCAAGTATTTTTCTTTTTAAACTTTTATATAGTGACAGTTAAGAGGCATACCCTATAAGGATAAACCAGTCTCTGAGATTCCCAGTTTTTTTAACTGCCTCCCAAGAACTTGGCAGTGGACACCAGGACCAGTCGTCACTGCTGCAGAAACAAACTATGGGTTCTTGTATGCCCATGGAGAGTAAGTAGGCAGAGCTGATATATTTAGGGTCTGGTGTGAGAATGTGTTTTCATGTACTGGGTTTTGCTAAGGGTAGGGTCTCTCTGCAGTAGAGGATTTTGGGGTTATAAAAACTTTAAAAAATACATAGATAATTTTTAAACTTTTGTAGCTATAGCATGTACTATTACAGCTGTTAGGGGGTTTTGAGATCATTTAGTTTTAGCCCCTCATTTTTGTTTGTTTGTTTGTTTGTTTGTTTTTTGCATTTTTGGAGGGGGAAGGTGAGGCATTTGGGGTTAAGTGACTTGCTCAAGGTCACATGGCTAGTTTTTTGTGTTAAGTGTCTGAGGCCAGATTTGAATTCCAGTCCTCCCGACTCCATGGCCAGTGCTCTATTCATCGTGCCACCTAGCCGCCCCAGCCCCTCCTTTTAAAGTTAGTTAAACTGAGCCCCAGAGAAATGACATACCTGATAAACATCAGAACAGGACTAGAATTCAGCTTTTTTGATTCAGAGCTCTATTTTTTCCCTCTTCTTACACTATAGGGATTTTTTTTCCTGTGTTCTCAAATACCTGTGTGAAATAATTGTAAGACAGAGACACTTTCAGCCTCTAAGATGTAGGTTTAAGTGCTGGTGTTTGCCATGGGGTTAAAGAATGTAGTTCAGGAATGTTATCTTAATACCTATAGTCCAGAAATACCCTTAGACAGTTTGGTGTAATAAAAAGGACTGTTGCATTTGGAGTACAGAGACCTGAGTTCAAATGTTCAAACCCTAGTACTGGTCTTACTGGCCTTGTCACCTTGGGCAAATGACTTCACCTTTAAATCTGTTTCCTCATTTTTTTTTTTGTTTTGTTTGTTTTTTTTGGTTTTTGGAGGGCAGTTGGGGTTAAGTAACTTGCCCAAGGCCACACGGTTAGGTTTTTATTTGTGTGTGCTTTAAGTGTCTGAGGTCGGATCTGAACTCAGGTCCTTCTGACTCCAGGGCCAATGCTCTATTCACTGCACCACCTAGCCACCCCTCAGTTTCCTCATTTGTAAAATAGAGGGAATAATAAGTTATTAAGAACCTGCCACATGTTAGGTACCCTGCTAAGTACTGGAGACACAAATGGCAGGGGCAGGGGGGACAGACAATCTATGCCTTCAAGAAGATAACAGTCTAATGGGAGAAGACAACAGTAGAAAAAGGGAAATTGAAAAGAGAGGATGGGACTGTAAAGGTAAAGATGATGGTAGAGTTGGAACCAAGCAGAGCAGCAGGTGGCAAATGGAGATGGCTAGGATTTTGAGCCCTCTATAATGGGAGGCTGTGGTAATAGTTTTTTGCTCCATCCTTCATCCATCAATTGGAGAATCCAAAGCTACTGAGGGTACTAAGGAAGTGTGGATAGTAGAGCTGAATTTCCATGATGAGTTTTGTGCCTATGGGCTTCTCCTGGATGGGGCATGATGAAGAGATGGCAGTGGAAGTCATACTTGAGCTACTTGACTTTCAAGGTTGTCATAACAAAAACTTTTGTAAAATTTGAAAGGGCTATAAAATTGTGTATTATCTGCAAAATAGGAACGTTAATACCTGCCTTACCCTCATCTCAGGGTTGTGAGGAAAATGTTTCCTAAACTTAAAATGCAGTAGGAATGTGTATGATCATCATCATCATCTTTGTTGCTCTATTGTCCTGGTTGCCCGTTTGGCTGCCCTTTCTCATGGGATGAGGGGGAACACATGTTGAATTTATAACTGTTGTTGCATTTGCCTTTGACCAGTTACTCTGGGGATGGGTTTGCCTTACATTATTTCCCCTGGAATGGGGGTACTTTCAGGGTTGTAAAGAAAAGGCCTTTAGGCTCTCTGGTTTCATCAAGGGCCATATTTTTTTTTCCTGTGCTCAGTGCCAAGTGATCCTCCGCCAAGTGGAAATAAGTTATTTACAGTGTTTTGACAGACCCATCAGAAAGACTGGATGGGAAAGGATGCCTTTGGGGCTGAGCTAATAGCTTAAGAGATTGGAATGGGGGTAGAGGGAAAGAAATGAGCCTAGGGGAAATTTAGAGATATTTGACTTTTCTTTTGGGGGGCTCCACCAAAATCCCTAGTGTGGTTGGTGCTTCCATGTCCTCTGGTTTGTTGGAACATGATAAAAAAGGTAGTACAGTGGAAGGGGGACTAGATTTTGATGTAGAGGAACCTCCTCCTTTGTTTTTTAATTCTGGAGCTGCCATTTATGACCTTGCTGGAATCATTTAACTTTGGGGGGCTTAGCTTCTTCATCTCTAAAATAAAGAGTTTGGACTAGATGACCTAGGTTCCTTCTAGCTCTAAATGCTCTGATTACATGACTAGATGAAAAAATCTGAAAATATATGTAATGTTATCAACTCTTAGACTTCCTATCCTTGCAAAGGAGTGAGGAGAGGTCTCTTGTGAATGAAAAAAAAAATTATTAAGCATTTATCTCTGATGCATTATAAAGCATTATAAAAATTCTATATAAAGTATTATTTTCCATGTCCTTGGGAGCTACACATTTGTTTCAAATTGCCCTAAAGGGGATTTAATACTTTCTCTTATGAACGTGGCATATTATATGTACTACCTAATCCAAAAGACTGTTTTGAACTTTGAGTTGCTGTTTATGATTTGGATTTTGCCCCTGTGTACTCTCATGTCCTTTGCCCAACAGAAATTCAAGTTAGTGGCACCTCCTGATGCCTGCTTTTAAAAGTTGGAATTCTTCCTTCAGATGGGAAGGCAAGAGGAATGGAGATCTTGCATTATGAGTCCTGCCTTATAGAGCTAGAGCTCTTTATATTGGGGAAGGGAAGATTCTATTAGGGGGACATGGGAACTATAGCCAGTATTGACTCACCTGCTTAGCTTCAAACATTAGAGAGACAGAACAAAAAAGAATAGATGGTAGTTGGGGGGGAAAGACCGAGTTAGATTCAATGCTAAAAGTTTCTTGCTGATTAGGCTCTGCAGGAGTGAAATGGGTATGCTGCAATAAATTTTCAGGTGGATCCTGGTCCAGTGTTTTCCCAGGGATATCAGAGAAGGGGATTTCTATGTAGGGAACCCATTGTTTTGGACTAGATGGCTTCTGAGGTTCTTTCTAACTCTTGAGGTTCTGTATCTTCTTCAGGGGTTTCCTACCCCCTCCCTTTTTTTTTTTTTTAAGACTAAACCACCTGCTCCCTTTTGTGCATCTGTTTAGGTCTGTCTTGGGTCTGTTGTACTTGGAAACCACTGCTGGTGAGAATCTGTGAAGTATGATCCTGGGTGCTGGGTCATGCTACTGTTTGTACATACCTGTGGTTTTCCCCAAAAAAGACATAAACATTCAGAAAATGCCAAGCCTCAAACCCATGCAAAGCTCTGGGTTGGGGTTAGGGAAGAAGGAAGAAATTGGATGTTGCATTCTCCTCATGCTTTGGGCTCCCTTTCTTATGCTTCTGAACCTGGTTCGGGAGACATGGATTCCCTGTAAAGGACTTTTGGTTCTCCTGCTCATCGAGATTTTCTTTCTTTCTTTTTTTTTTTTTTTTTTAAAGCAATTGGGGTTAAGTAACTTGCTCAAGGTTACAGGGCTAGTCATTATTTATGCGTGGGTGCTCATTTTCTGAGGCCGGACCTGATCTCGGGTCATCCCAACTCCGAGGCCTGTGCTCTTACTCACTGCGCCACCTAGTCGCCCCTTTAGGGCAGTTGGGGTTAAGTAACTTGCCCAAGGTCACACGGCTAGGTTTTTGTTTGTGTGTCTGAGGCCGGCTCCAAACTCAGGTCCTTCTGACTCCAGGGCCAGCACTCTACTCACTGCGCCTTGTTTGTGTGGATTAAGGAGATTTTCTTTAGAGGCTGATGTGTCAACATGACATGGCTCCTTTTTGTTCAGAGGATTCCAGGATTTTTTATAGACTGTAGATTGAACTGTATGGATGAGTAAATTGAGGCCCAGAGAAGTCAAACAATTTATCCAGGGTCACAAAGGCAGAAACAGCCTGTATTTGAACTTAGATTGATGATTTCATATCTGTGCTACGCTATATATTAATGCTTCTCACACACCCTAGATGCTCTGCATTTTCTGGCACCTGGTTCTTTTGTCTGTGGGCTTCCTTTCTGTCATGAATATGACAGGCAGGCTAGAAATACAAAATAGTACAGTGTTTGCATTCTCTTGGAACACAGATAAATAATGTGGGAGAATAATTTTAGTGCTGAGATCCATTCTCAGTTATGAATTATTTCTGACCATTTTCACCTTCCTCTCCTGTCTAAATTGGTTTCAAGGTGCTAACAGATAATGACTGGACAGATAATGTTTATAGAGGTGTCTAAATGATGGGTAGAGATTTTTTAGAGTAGATGATTTCTAAAATCCATTCTTACTTCAAAATGTGATGTTCTCTGTCTTACCTGTGCATCTGTCTTACCTGTGCATCTCTGGCTTTATTGAATTTTCACAGATAATTTGACAGCTCATTTGACTTAGAAGTCACTTAACCAGTAGGCATTTTTTCTGAGTGCTTGCTTTGGGTCTGGCATTGTGATAAGTGTCCTTAAGAAACTCATTCCTTTCTGTACATAAATGTCCTTACAAAATATATGTACTTTAAACAGTGAATAATTTTGGGGGTCAGGGAGTGATCAGGAGAAAAAACTCATGTGGGAGGTAGGTCCTGAACTTAGTCTTGAAGGAAGTGAAGGGTTCTGAGAAAAGGAGCTTTTGAACTGGTGCTTTCTAGGCATAGGGGATAGCCAGGCAGTGGCTTAGGGACTGAAAAATGGAGCGTTGTGTATGAGGGACATTAAGTAGCCCAATTGGGTTGAGAAGTAGAGTGCATGAAGGAGATAACATGTAATTAAAGCCTAGAAAGGTAGTTCCCTGCCAGATTGTGAAGACTTTTAAATACTAAACAGAGAAATTTTTACTTTATCCTAGAGTCAGTAGGGAGCCATTGGACCTTTTTAAGCAAGAGAATGACATAGTTGTATCTATTCTTTGGGAACATCAGCTTGGTAACCTTAAGGAGGATAGATTTCAGGAGATTCTTTAGCCTAGGAGATAGGTGATGATGGCTTGAACTGGAGCGGGGAGCGTGGGGGATGGATGTGAGCGATTGTGAGAATGGGAGGTGAGGGAATATGAATAAGAGGTGAGCTTCTGCTTTAAACTGTGAGGTTCTTGAGAGCCCGAATTGTCTTTTGCTTTTCTATCTAGTACTTGACACTATCCTGGCAGTCAGTCAGTGGCGTCATAGGATCATCCAGAAGTAGCAGTCATAATCTGTCATTAACGGTGTTCACGGAAGGCATCTAGATGATATAGTGGATATAGCCCTGGGCTTGGGCTCTGGACTCTAGGGGACCTGAGTTCAAATGTGGCCTCAGACACTTAGGAGCTGAGACCCTGGGCAAATCACTTAACCCTGTTTTCCTTAGGTTTCTTATCTGTAAAATGAGCTGGAGAAGGAAATGGCAAATCAGTCTAATATCTTTGCCAAGAAAAACCCAAATGGGATCACAAAGACTGACCAGACAGAAAACAATTGAACTACTACCACAGATGCTCCAGGCCCTGTACTAAACCCTGGGGATTGAAAAGAGACAAAAGACAGTCCTTGTCCTATGTAATGGAGTTTACTATCTAATGGAGCCAGACACCAAAGAAAGCTGAAAAGCTTAGGGGTGTGGGGGTAAGGGGAGGGGCAAGGTGCCTGCCTCTGGCAGGAGCATGGTGGGGAAGTCAAAGAAGTCCAGGCAGGTGGCAAATGAGATGTCTAAAATGAAAGGGTGGAATTGGGTCACCTTGAAAGGTCCCTCTAACTTCAATGCTTTTTATGCCTAAAACTTCCACTTAATATAGCCTTTTTGTCCTGGGGCTGGTAAACCTACTCTAGCCCACCCTTGTGGTGAATATAGAATGACCAAGGTATAGGAGGTCAATCATAATGCTTTTACACAGAAGTTTGCAAGAATAAACTTTTGTGTAATATCCATTAAATTGGTTTTCCTCTTAACCTTAACCCTTGTACTCTCTAAAACCATATTCTCCAGCTGCATAATCTTCTCACCATCCTCTGAGTTTGTCCTGTGCTTTTCTGCCACTTCACCTTGTTTTGTACTGTTCCCCAAATCCTGTGTGTCTGCCAGTTGGCATTATGGCCATTCTTTCCTTTATGAGTTTGTTCACCAGTTCCCCAGTTGATGGGCGCACCCCTTTGTTCCCAGTTTATTGCAACCACACTGATCTCCCTAGTTTCTGTGTCCAGTAAGGAAATCTCTGGGGTCATCAAATAGGAAGAATTTAATGACTTCTTAAATAATTCCAGATTGTTTTCTGAATAAGTAGAACATTTCACATTCTGTCTTTTGTCATTTTTGACAATTTTCTGTGTTTGAGGTAAAATCTTGGTTTTAATTTACATTTCTCTCATGTTAGTGATTTGGGGCAATCTTTCTTATAACTGGTGATAATTTGCACCTCTCCTTTTGAGAATTTTTTGTTCTTAACCTTAGACCATTTTTTAGAGCCTAAATCATGACCTATCTCTTCCCAGGAACCATTGTTACAATGACCAAAACCAAAAATATTCAGGCACCTGTGATGTCAAGGCATAGCTTCACTCATAATCTTAGAATCATGGCCTCTGATGGCTCCTCCTGGTGTGGAGGTGAGCCAAGGTTCTTAGAGGTTGTGTGAAGTAGAGCACAAGCTATCAGGATGAAAAGTATGGGCCAATGAAGGACTTGTGTGCCTGTCATGAGGGAACACATGGAGTACAGCTAGGTGACAAAGTACAGAGTAGAGTGCTGGCCATAGAGGCAGGAAGACCTGAGTTGGAATCCTGACTCAGACTATTAGTGATTCTGTGACTCTGGGTAAGTCAGTTTAATCTTCTGTAGCCTCAGTGTTCCCATCCATAAAGTTGGGATAATCATAGCATCAGTCTTCCAGATCAAATGAGATAGCACCTAAAACACCTGACAAACCTTAAAGTACTCTATAAAATGTTTGGTGAATGATAAATGCATTGTAAGTGTTTAATGAATACTAGCTGATTTATTGATCCAAGGGACTTTAGAGTTCATGAGCTCTTCTGGTGACTGTGCCAAGATCTGTTGGAAATTTTGACCCATGTTTTCTTGATTCCAGATTTAGTGTTCTTTTCACAATACTGAGCCTCCTGCATGGTCTGAGTTGTGACTTGGAGTCAAGAAGCCTCCCACAATGAACCCTTTTCAGTTTCAGCTTCTTCATTCTGTAAAACTGGGGAGTATCAATAGCACCTCTGTCACAGTTGTTAAGATTGAATGAGGTGTTGGTTGTAAAGGGTTTTACAGACCTTGAAGCTCTCTATTCATTCCTAGCAATTACCATTGTTTATTCTTATCCAGTCTGTTTTTTAGTGAGGGCAGGAAGCTCACTTACTTAGAGGACAATCCATTCCATTGTTGGACCACAGTAACTGCTAAATAGTTTTTTCTGCCTCTTTCCCTCCTTGGTCCTACTTCTCTCCCATCTGGTACTCCACACTACAATTCCTTTTCTATGTGAGAGTCTTTTTTTTTTTCTTTTTTTTTTTGGAGGGGGGGAAAATAGGGCAATTGGGGTTAAGTGACTTGCCCACTGTCACAAGGCTAGTTTTTGTGTTACGTGTCTGAGGCCGGATTTGAACTTGGGTCCTCCTGACTCCATGGCTGGTTCTGTATTTACTGCCCAACCTAGCTGCTGTGAGACAGTCTTTTGAATAGTTTTAGACAGGTGAGGTTCCATGGTCCCTTTCTTCACAAGTCTTGAGTACTCTGAAAATATGCTCTTTCATTTTTGTTGCTAAATGGCTATTTCAGTTTAAATGTGAGATATAATAATAATTATTCACATTTATTGAGTACATTGTTGTTTATAAGGTGCTTTCCTCATAAGCCTATGGGATGTAATAATACAAGGTCCATTATCTCTTATTTTTTTATTCTCAACTTAGTAACCATCAGTGAAAACATTCCAGAACACAAAGAAGAAAAAATGATAATGGTACCTGAAACTGTGAATTCCATTTTTATGGGTTGTTTTTAAAAGTATGTAATGTTGACTCAGATGACACAGTAATGAAAATGCTCTGTTGGTTTCCATGTCCCTTTCTGAGCTCTATCTTCTGTGTATTTTTGTTTTTATTTTATTATTATGGACTTAAAAGAAGTCCCAGAAAAACAAGTTGTCAGGGTCCTTATTGTTCAGAATCTGTTATTGTCAGTCTGCAGACACTGATTGTTTATTTTTTTATTTTATTTTATTTATTTTATTTATTTATTTTTATTTTATTTTTAGGGCAGTTGGGGTTAAATAACTTGCCCAAGGTCACACAGGTAGGGGGTGTGTGTGTGTGTGTGTGTGTGTGTGTGTGTGTGTGTGTGTGTGTGTGTGTGAGAGAGAGGCTGGATCCGAACTCAGGTCCTTCTGACTCCAGAAGAAGTGCTCTACTCACTGCGCCACCTAGCTGCCCCAGACACTGATTGTTTAATGTTCATCAAACTTTGGTTGTCTGTAGTTTTTGGAGTACTCTTGTTTCTCCAAGTTTTCATAATCAGGTCACATTTGCCTGATCTTTTCATTCCATAAGAAGTTTCTTATTCCGCAGGCCAAGTAGGAAATGGAAAGGGGAAGGGGGAAAAAAGGAATAAATATTTACAAGGGTAGCTAGGTGGCATAGTGCTAGATTTGGTGTCATTTTCTTGAGTTCAAATTAGGCTTCAGACACTTACCTAGCTGTGTGGCCCTGGGCAAGTCACTTACCACTGTTTGCCACAATTTTCATATCTGTAAAAGAACTGAGAAGGAAATGGCAAACCACTCTAGTATCTTTGCCAAGAAAAAGTATCTTTGTAGAGTCAGACACAACTGGAAAACAACTGAACAACAAATTCATAAAATGCCAGCTCTAACAGGTACTGTGCTAAGCACTTTTATAAATATTATCTCATTTGATCCTCCAAACAACCCTATGAGGTAAGTACTGTTATTATCCGCATTTTACAATTGAGAAAACTGAGAGGTTAAATGACTTGCCAAAGGTCAAACCGCTAGAAAGTGCCTGAGACTGGACTTTAATTCCAGTCTTTTTGATTCCAAGCCCAGTGTTCTGTCCACTGAGACTGCCTAGTTGCTGCTTTCAAGTACCACAATGGCAACTACTTTTACTGCTTATAATTCTACAGGGCTTTAAGGTTTACAAAGATCACAGTCCTGTGAAGTATATTATCATTTCCAGTTTCTTAGATGAAGAAAACTACAATCCTGAGGTAGCTAGGTAGCTAACATGTATATAGCACTTTAAAGTCTGCAGACTGTTTTACATATATTATCTCATTTTATCTATCATCAACCCTGTGAGGTTGATACTTTTTTTAATCCTCCTTCTATAGATGAAGAAACCAAGATAGGTTGCCTCTTGCCCAGGGTTTTACAAGGTAGTAAGTGTTTGAGGCAGGATTTGAATTCAGTTCTTCCTGACTCTCATGACTCAGCTTCCTATCCACTGGTAAATTGACTGTTAGATCTGGGATTGAAATCCAGGTCTCCATGTGTCTGTTAATGGGTAGGGAAGATCTTCAGATTCCCTCAACATTACAGACCCACAGCAGTAACTTGTTCATGGTTACCCAAGTGGGAGAGAATTCCAACCTAGGCCTAATTCCTAAACTTTGGTACTTAACATAGATTTTGATTACTATAGAAGCTTTGATATGTGTTTACTTAGTTGAAGTCTCCTACTTTCTATAATTCTTCAAATAACCATCAGTAATTTATCCTTCATGTCTGCAAGCTTTTTCAGTATAGACTCCATGTAATTTGCTGCAGAGGCTAGGGGATTCGGCTTATTTAAAATTGCCTGATGTTACCTTAGTTCTCTTTTAACTTACCTAGAGGAATCATTCTATTGCCACTTGAAGACCACTCTAGGTGATTTGCAAATCTTAAATCCATCTAAATACTAATTGTAGTCACAGTAGTCATTGTCATGATGATGATGGTGGTGGTGATGATGATGATGATGATGATGATGATGATGATAATATCCTATCATTGATGGATGGCACTCACTCTTTTCTTTCTTTTTAATTTTATGTTTATTTTTAGTTTACAACATTCATTTCCACAAGATTTTGAGTTACAAATTTTCTCCCCATCTTTCCCCTATCCACCATCCCAAAACAGTGATCCCACTGAATATTCCTTCCCCAGTCTGCTCTCTCTTATATTCTCTCCCATTCTGACTTTCTGGTAGGGCAAGATGGATCTTTGTACCCCAGTGCCTGTATATCTTATTTCCCAGGTGCATGTAAATAACAATAATAATAATAATATATTTTTTTAAACATTTGAGTTTAAAACTTTGAATTCCAGATTGTTTCCCTTCCTTCCCTTGACACCCACCCTTACTGGGAAGATAAGTAATGCAATTAGGTTGTACATATGTAGCTATGCAAAACATTTCCATAGTGGATATATTGTGAAAGACTGACTATATTTCCCTCCATCCTATCCCCCCCCCCCCCACTTGTTCTGTTTTCTACTTTGATCCTGTTTCTTTTCAAAAGTGTGTGCTTCTTTTTATCTCTTCCTTACCTTCTTTCATCCCACCTAGTACAATACACCTTTGTAATTGGAATAATGTCTAATATGAATGCATTTGCAGATCATATACTGGACTATATGCTGTTGTGTGGGGAGGGGGGAGGGAAGTAAAGGAAATTTGAAAATCAAGGAACTATGGAATTGAAACTTGTTAACTGAAACTAAACTAATAAATTAATTAAAAAAAAAAACAACAACAATGAAAAAAAAAAGTGTGTGCTTCTAACATTCCTCCCTCCCCCAATCTGCCCTCCCTTCTATCATCCCCCTTCTTATCCTCTTGCACCCTACTTTCCTATAGGGTAAGATATCCAATTTAGTGTGTATGTTATTCCCTCCTTAATCCAAATTCAATGAAAGTAAGGTTGTTTTCCCTTGCCTCTTTTATACGAGATAATTTACCCTATTCTGTCTCTATCTCCTCATTATATTCCTCTCTCACCACTTAATTTTATTTTTAAAATATCATCTCTTCCTATTCAATTGATCCTGTGCCCTTTGTCTATGTATACCTGTACACATATACACACACATTCACATATGTATTCATATGCGTATACATACCCTCCTATATAGACATATGTATGTATACATATATATATCTTTATCTCTATCTATCTATCCACATTTATATTCCCTTCAACTGTCCTCATACTGAGAAAAGTTTCATAAGTTGCAATTTTAATTTAATTTTTCCATGTAGGAATGTAAATTGTTCAACTTGGATAAGTTCATTATAATTTCTTTTCCTTATTTACCTTCTTATGCTTCTCTTGCTTCTTGTATCTGAATGTCAAATTTTCTGTTCAGCTCTGGTTTTTTCATCAAGAATACTTGAAATTCATCTATTTCATTGAATATCCATTGAATGACCATATTTTCCCCTGAAGCATTATACTCAGTTTTGCTGGATAGGTGATTCTTGGTTTTAGTCCTAGCTCCTTTGACCTCCAGAATATCATTCCAAGCCCTTTGATCCCTTAATGTAGAACCTTGTGGCTGCTTCAGAGCTTCTGGCCTACGGATTGTAGGGGGACCAAGCAACCATTCAGAGGGTGATTGCTCTTGCTTTAACCTGCTAGGATCTGGATCACTGTCTTGGGTAGAGGTCCTGTGCTGTGTGTCCAGTGGGCCAGAGCTTATGAGGGTTGCAGAGAGGGCACCCAATTAATAGGTCAGGCATCTGTGAAAACTTCAGCAATTTGGGACAAAGCTCTCCTCTCTGGAAGCAGAGTTTTACTGGGGCAAAAAGCTCAAAAGTCAAGTAATTGAGTGGCAACACGAGGAAGCAAAGCAAGTAGAGCAATCAAACTTTAGATTGCTTTTTTGGGGGGGACAAAAAGGATCAAAGCATGGAATGGGAGGAAGGCAACAAAGTCAGAACTCATGCACCAAAAGCTTCCAAGAAAAATGAGTTGGTTACAGGCCATGGAGGAGCTCAAGAAGGATTTTGAATATCAAGTAAGAGAAGTGGAGGAAAAACTGGGAAGAGAAATGAGAAGGATGCAAGAAAATCATGAAAAGCAAGTCAACAGCCTGCTAAAGGAGACCCTCAAAAATACTGAAGAAAATAACACCTTAAAAAATAAAGTAATTCAAATGGCAAAAGAGGTCAAAAAAGCCAAGGAGGAGAAGAATGCCTTAAAAAGCCAAATTTGCCAGATGGAAAAAGAATTTTTGCCTTTCTTTGTATCCCCAGCCTGGCACATATTAGGCCCTTAATACAAAAAGGGTTTTGACTAGCTTCCTTTTCTCCCTCTCTTTTCATTAGATTATGAGCTCCTTTACCATGGGAATTATCTTTTGCCTTTCTTTGTATTTCTACTACTTTACTATTTTCTTGTATACAGCTATACAACCTTCTGTTACCCCCTACTTTTGTTTCTTGTAATCTGTAGTTCCTTTGAAGGCTTTCCTGATACTTCTAGTAGTCAGTGCTCTTCCTCTAGCTCCAAATCACTTTGTATTTATTTCTTATGTATTTTGTATTTCCTTATTTTTGTTTGTGCTGTTTCCTGTTCAGCAGAATGTAAAGTCAGTGAAAGCAGGGCCTTTTGTTTTTGCCTTTTATCCCTAGCACCTGGAATATAAGGTACTTAATTGATTTTTAGCTCAGAAAAGAGGAAGCTGGGGGATCTGGGCGATGTTAGGTCTTTATGTGAAATGGTTGTTAACGTAGATGAAGTGTTAAGCTGACTCTGCATGCCCAAAGAAAGCCAACTAGAACTTCAGCAGATCTCATTTGATCCTCAAAACAACCCTTTGAGGTAGGTGCTGTTAATATCTGAATTTTATGATTGAGGAAACTGAGATTAAGTGACTTGTCCTGCTAGTAAGTATCTGAAGCAAGATTTGAACTCAAGTCTTTCTCACTGAAAGCCATGCACTCTATCTACTGCACCACCTAGTAGGATATCCCAAAAGGCTTGGTGAAGTTGGGCTCCCACTTATGGGAATTGTTGTAGAGGGAATTTGGGTATATGGTTGGAGTTGAATCTCTGAACTCTCTTCTATCTGAGTGGGAGAGGTAAAACTTTTCAGACTATATCCTAAAATCTAATAAGGTTTCTTTGGGAACAGGCCTGAGTTTCAGTTTCACCCTTCCTCCTCCCTTGCCACATCAGCATTAAGCCCTTTAGGAGTCTTTCAGGACCCTTTCCCTTCCCTTGCTTTTTTAGCATTTGTCAAATAAGGACATGTACATTTGGATCGGCTATACCAAGTTTCCCTGTTCTTTGTCTGTTTCGTGCCTAGACTGTAATCCTACCTCCCAGCCAATGGGAATAGGGGACAGTGGTGGGAGGGAGTTTTTCTGCATTAGGGTATAAAACCTTGCTTTGTTTTCTGTAACACACTCCTTCCATCAGTTCATCCTGGTGCAGGTGATGACTTCTTCTCATGAGAACTGAATAAAATCTTCCTGTTCTTATCTTGAGACATCTCTAAATTTTTATAAAATTTGAGGTCTCTGCTCCTTTGGGGTCCTCGTGTCCCACACAGTTTGTGAAACTCTTACATATAGCTTTAAAAAAAAACAGACTTGCACTGGAAAAGAATTTAGATTTGGTGTTGGAGGACTTGAGTTTGATTCCTAAATTTTCTGCTACCCCATGTGACTTTTAGCTAAGTCATTAAGTCTCTCTAGGCCTTAGTTTCCTTATCTCAGTCAGCTAGTCAGTAAACTTTTATTAAACCACCTACTCTGTGTCAGGCATTATGCTGAGCACTGGGGATACAGAACCAAGTAAAAGACTATACTTGCCCTCAAGGAAGCGCACAGTCTGATGGGGGAGGGGAGACTCTCTAACACATCATCTGTAAAGGAAGGGATTTGGATTCGATTCTTACTGTTCTGAACCTGAGACTGTATGCTTTTAGAGCACCAGAATGGTATTTATTCGTTCACCTTAGATAGTCTAGAATTTGGATTGACTTTTTGTTAATGCTTTTTTGATGAGGTTGATGCGCACGGTTGTGTGGTACCACAGTGTATTTTGGAGGCTTAGGCATGAGGTCTGTGTAACAATGATGGCATGTTTAAAAATGGCTCGTGGTAAGTTTACTTAATTTTTAGTAGATGAGATTCTGAACTGAGTTGTTTATTGTCCTGTTGAATATTTAATTTCTTCTAAATTCTTCACAAATTCATGTAGTACATCTTTATTTATTGAATCTGTCATTGTTGTTTATGACTTTGCGGACAGAGTGTGGTGTGTTTTTGGATTATTGCTATGGCGATGCCTACCACCTCTAGTTTGAGGCCCTGGTGAGAGAGTTTTGAGGGGGTATGAAAGTTCTGACAGAAACATATCTGATTGTATGAAACAAAAGATGTGGTTTGTGTAGGGAGGGTTTCAGTTTTCGAAAGTTTCTTACCCATAACATCACCATCACATGGATTTTCCTCCATCTCTCAGCAAGACTTTTTATGAGGGGGTTGTGCAAGATGATCTTTTAAAGGTCCTTTCTAGATCTAATATTCTCTGTTCTAACAGTCTATGTTCTGTCCTCATTCTGTCATTCTGTGATTTGAAGGTTCTTGCCAATTATAATATTGCTAACGTTCTATTATTCAGAAAATCTTATATTGCTCTAATATTGTTCTGAGGCTGTGGACTCTTATTTTGACCCTAGTTAAGACAGGATGATATATTGAAAAAACATGGGACTTGGAGGGCAGAAGACATGTGTTTGAATCCTGGCTCTTGATGTTTGCTGTCTTTTGTGACCATTGCCACAAAGCTGCGCTTTCCTCATTTGCAAAATTGAGATAAAATACCTTACAACCTACCTCAAAAAGGGTATTGGGAAGATAACATTTTGCAGATCTTGAAGTACTAAAGACATTTCAGCTGTAATCATTAGTTTTAATGACTAACTTCACCACTAACACCAGACAGGTATCTTTATTCCACTGGGACTTGTCAGCTGCTACATTGGGCAAGAGAATTTCAACTGGATCTTTGTCTCCTTTTCCTCCTTCACCTTCTTCACCTTCTTCTCCTCTTCTTCCTCCTCTCCCCACCATTCCTTCTCTTCTCCTTTTTCTCTCCTTCCTCTTTCTTCATTCTTCTTCTGGAGGGGGTATGTTTCTTTTTTTTTTTTTTTGAGTCAAAGAATAGCCGACGTTTTTATTAACACATATACATTTACTTGTCTTCTGGCTTATTGAAGCAATAGGTTAGACAGCACTTGCCACAATAATGTCTGTCAAAATGGCTAGCCATAAACACTCCAGCACCACATTCATCAGAAGGGCACTCTCTTCGAAGGCGGCTAATCTTTCCATTCTCATCAACCTTATAGTACTTTAGAACAGCAAGCTTAACCTTCTTTCTCTTATGCTTGTTCTTTTTGGGAGTGGTTTAAGACTTCTTCTTTCTCTTCTTGGCACCACCACGAAGCCTCAGAACAAGATGAAGTATGTCCATCTTCCAGCTGCTTGCCCGCAAAAATCAATCTTTGTTGATCAGGTGGAATACCTTCCTTATCTTGTATCTTGGCCTTGACATTTTCAATAGTATCGGACAGTTCAACCTCAAGAGTGATGGTCTTCCCCGTCAAAGTCTTCACGTAAATCTGCATCGTGGCACTGGGTCTACCCGTTGATGGCGGATCCAAAAGAGAGACCGCCTCGCCAACTCACGGGGTTTCCTACAGCCCCCGAGGGGGTATGTTTCTGAGTATTTGGTACTTAAGTGAAGCTCTTACATTCAAACTGGAACTTGATCTTGGTAGTGGTGTAAATTCCTGCCTTCTAATTAAGTTATGATTTCAGAAACTTTGTTTAAATGAATTTAATTGGAACAGACTGAAATGAAGATACTGATGGAGGAAACTCCACAACTTGATTGGAGTGCAGGCTTTTGAAAGTCCTTCCTTGCCAGGAAGAGAGAGAAGGGATATTTTTTGAAACTCTTAGCTAGTATTTGAGCCAAAGATATAATCTGGAGGGGAGGAGGATGTAGGGAGTTGGAAGGAGACCAAGAAGTGTTCTGTATCTCATTTTTCTTTTTCCTTGGAGCCTACAGTTAAATGTGTATGCATTTATGCTTTGTCTCTGTCTTTTGGGTTTAATGGAACCACATAACACTGGGAAACTTTGTAATTTTTTTCATATGATGAACTCTTTTCATACCTTTTTAAAAGAATTAATTTTAATTAATATATTTGTGATGTTAAAGACATTGTGCTAAGTGTGGTGGGAAACAGAGCATTGTAAATACATACCAGGAACCGTGTTAGATGGACTCTGGGGATCCAAGATATATATCTATATGTATCTACTGAAGTTTAGGGGGTAAAAGCAACAGCATGTGAATTGAGAAGAATCAAGAAAGGTTTTCTATAGAAGTGGTGCTTGAACTAAATCTTGAAGAAAGGAAGAAAAGTGTTTTCTGAAATGGAGTATATTCCAGGTGTGGGGGACATCCTTTGCAAAGTCATGGAGATGAGACATAAGAGCGTCTTGACTAGTATAGCTAGACTATAGATTGTGGGAAGGTGATTAATATAGACTAATACAGAAAATTTAGGCTGCACCTAGGTTGTTAAGGGGTTTAAAAGTCGAATGTTGAGAGTTCTATCTTATCTTAGAGTCAGTAGAGAGCTATTGGAGTTAATTGTAGGGGAGTGATCAGATGTCTATTTTAAGAAAATGACTCCAGCAGTTACATGGAATATTACCTGGATGCTTAATAGCATCTTGATTTCTCATAAAGTCACTAGCTTCCATTTGCTCCAGTCTAATTCTGAAGGACTGATTCTCTCAGTGAGCTTTTGAGAGTCTTTTTCCATCTGGCAAATTCAGCTTTTTAAGGCTTTCTTCTCCTCATAGCCTTTTTGAGCCTCCTTTGCCATTTGAATTAGTATATTTTTTAAGGTGTCATTTTCCTCAGTCAGGCTGTTGACTCTCCTTTCATACTTTTCCTGCATCCTTATCATTTCTCTTCCCAATTTTTCCTCTACTTCTTTTATTTGGTTTTTAAAATCCTTTTTAACGTCCTCTATGGCCTGTAACCCGCTCATATTTTCATTTCAGGCTTTTGGTGCAGGATTTCTGACTATACAGTCCTCCTCCTGTTCCTTGCTTTGATCCTCTTTGCCCCTAAAATAGGAATCTAATGTTGAATTTTTCTGTTTATTTTGTTTCCTTTGCGTAGGCATGTTGCCACTCAATTACTTGACTTTTGGGCTTGTTGCCACAGTAGGACTCTGCCACCAGACAGGGGAGCTTCTGTCCCAATCACTTGGGTTTTCTCAGCTGCCAGAGGTATTAGTTGGGTGCCCTCTCTGAAGCCTCCACACCCTCTGGCAAGTTGGTCACATACCCCAAGACCTTCAAACCAGACTGCAATCCAGATCTGAGAAGGTTAAAGTAAGAGTGATTACCCCCCGACTGATTGCCTGGTTCCCCCACAGTCCTCAGGCCAGGAGCTGAAGCTGTAACGTGGCACAAGCTGCTCAGCATCTCAGGGGTGTTTGGCCCCTAGGGGAAAGAGGCCCACATGCTCTCCCAGCTAATGAGTCCCAAAGTCCATAGGGCACTGACTTCTCACTTTGTCCTTGGCATCCATGTGTTGATAATTCTGGAAACGCCATAGCTGCTGGTGTTCTGAGTTGCCTTATTTTTATAACTCAAAAAATATATGTGGTCTTTATCTTACTAGGCTATTGTGATGAGAGTTTAACCCCTTTATAAATCACAAAGCTATAAATATTTGTGAACTACTGCTCTTATTGAGCATATTGGATAGAGGGCCAGCTTTGGGGCCTGGAAGACCTAGTTTCAAGTCTTTGACCCGTAGACATACTAACAGTATGTTAGGCAAATTCCTTAATTTCTTAGTGCCTTAAGCCATTCCACCAACCACAGATGAGTTGTTGATCTGTGTTTCCAGAGCAGGGAGTTCCCTAGACAAAAAGAATCAAAGACCCTAGACTTTGAAAAAAAAAAATCATTATAATTGCCTTGGGATAGTATGAAAAGCTTAGCCTTTTGGGTCTTTAGAAATAAAATCATCTTGTACATCCACTGTTCACTTGTTCTATCCTGAATTTTTCTTTATAAAAAAGGGTAGTATTATAGTTAACTTCCAGCAAATTGCTTAGCTGAAAGTAAACCCATTTTTTCATCTTTTTAGAGCTGGTCTTCAAGACATCAGCATGTGATGAGTGTCATTCCTGAGGCCCAAACACAATGAAGTCAATTTCAAACATCACTTTACAACAACCCCTGAGAAGCTTAAGGGCAGCTTATTTCTCCCCTTTCCATCCCTTTGTTCACTGTTAGAATGGACATTCCTCCTCTTTCTCTGCCCTTCCCCTCTTTTCCACTTGTGAAGTCCCTTCCACTCCTCCCATGTAAACTGGGAATTCTGGCGTCATCTTTTTCACAAACCCTCTTATGAAAATGATCTTTCTTATCTTAAATTTCTTGCATCACTTTCCCTGAAATTCTTTGCATTCATCTTGCTCTGCCTTTTTTGTTATTTGTGTCCACCACATCTTTCTTTCCCTTATAACATAGTTGACTATGTAAGTTCCTTGAGATCAGGGTCTCTGTCTTATCTCTGTATCTCTAGTGTTTTACATACACTTAAGTATTTTGTTGGGCCAATTTGAACTCAGTCCATCGTGGGTTATCCTAGTACTGCCTTAGGTTGCCACCTGAACCTACTATTGTGACAATGATATAAGGCAGAAAAAAATAAATGTACAAGATTGGGAGAGAAGGAGGGAGAGAGAGAGAGAGAGTAAGTGCAGGAGAGCACTTTCACCTCAGGCTTCTGGAGAAAGGAAGAAGCCTGATTTCTTGAGTTGGACTGGATCTCTTTTTCCTAAAAATTTTAATGTTGTACTTAAATAGTATTTTATTTTTCCCTTTTATATATGAAGAACATTTTTAGCATTCATTTAAAGGAGATTTTAAGTTGTTAATTTTTCTCCCTCCTCTCTTATGAAAATGGTAGGCAGTTTGATAGAGTTTATACATGTGCTGTCATGTAAATAATTTCCATATTTATCAAAGTTCTGGGAGAAGAAACAGATAAAAAAGGAAATAAAACCACAAGAAAGAATAAAGCAAAAAAAGTTTAAATTTGTATTCTGAATCCATCAGTTCTTTATCTGGATATGAATAGCATTTTCCTTTGTGAATCCTTTGTGCTTGTCTCTGTGTTGCTGAGAAGAGCTGTCATTCATAGTTGATCATCACACAGTGTTGTTGTTATTGTGTCCAATTGGTTCTGCTCACTTCACTCAGCATCTGTTCATGTAAGTCTTTCCAGGTTTTTCTGAAATCTTCCTGTTCATCATTTCTTATAGTACAATAGTATTCCATTACATTTATATACCACAGCTTGTTCAACCATTTCCCCATTGGTGGGCATCCTTTCCATTTCCAATTCTTTGCCACCACAAAAAGGGCTGCTATAGATGTTTTTACACATGTAGGTCCTTTTCCCTTTTTTATGATCTCTTTGGGATGTAGACCTAGTAGTGGTGTTGCTGGATCCTAGGGTTTGCACAGTTTGGTTGCCCTTTGGGCATAGTTCCAAATGAGACCGAAGGATTTCAACAAGTAGAGATGAGTTAGGGGGAGAATATGAAGGAAGTATGTACTGGGGACTGGACTGTGATCTACTAAGGGGTTAGAGGAGGGAGAAATTAAGAAAAGAACAGGCTATGGTGTAGTAGTTTGGCTGGAACAAGGCCCCCTCAGCTAGAAACAACTTTCCTCCTTAGGTCTCCCAGGGCCCTTTTTTCTGCACCTCTCTAGTGGACGTCAAGTATAGTAAAGAAGAGTAGTAAAAGCTGAGGCAAATGAATGCCAGAACTGGAAGTTTAGAGTTGATTCACTAGGCATTGAGGAACCCACTGGACTCTCTGAGTAGAGGAATGACATGATCACATCAGTATGTTAAGATAACTTCACTAACTCATTTTTTGGATTGGAAAGGGGAGATGGGATATAGTCAGCAAGCCTGGTGAAGAAGTTCTTAAAACTTAAGTCTCCGTGAAAAGAGGTGAGGGCTTGAACTACAGTGAATACAGTAGCATTCTTTTAGTGTTCCTGCTTCACCCCACCACCACTCTCCCCCCCAAACCAAACCTAAACAGAGTTATTTCTTGAGCACCTCTCTATCCACCTCGATGTTATGGAAGATAGAAAGGATAAGCTGTGGCCCCTGCTCTCAAGGAGCTTGTAATACAGGTGGAGGATATAGAAATTCTACTTGTGAAACAGCAGATAATACTACCCAGAACACATGTAAAGCATGGAATGTTTGATTCTTTTTTCCTTCTCAGACTTCACAAAACCCTTTGTTCCATGCTTCTTTAATGTATTTATTGCACAATATTGTATATATAGCAGTTACCTCTTAGTGAAACCAATCACTTCCATAAGAGCAGATATCATATTTAAACTTTGAACCTACCTCTCAGGGCATACTGCTGAGCACTCAGAACACCATAACTTTGCTAGATTTAATTGGGTTACATTTTGTCATGGAAAAAAGTGCTCTATGCCTTCCAAGGAAGGGAGATCAGTGAAGGCAAAGGTAATTATGGAAGCCTTCATGGAAGAAGCAGAAATTTATCCTAAGATTTGGACTGGGGAAAGAAAAAGAGCCGAGAAATTTCCTTTGTATTGAACAACTCTTTAACTTTATTCTAGTTCTCCTGATGAAGTTTTCTCCTAAAACACCATGCCTCTAATCACCAAAGATTTAAAATGAAAAAACTTTTATTAAGCCTCATCATCTCTTTACTGGTCAGTATCTTGGGAACACATGAGGCAAGAAGGTGGCTAATACTGAATAATGACCTAACAGAAGGCTCTATCTCTGTAGGAGATTCACTGAAGGAAAAATCTTTTTAGAAGTCATGTGGTATAAAGGAAAATGTTTTCTGGAATCCAGGTGGAGAGGCTACAGTAGTCAGGTTTCTAGTGACCACTGTCCATGGTCATATGTTCCAGTGACTTCCTATTGCCTCTAGGATCGAATCCAAAATTTCTCTGTTTGGCATTCAAAGCACTTTATGACCTATCCTCCTCCTACCTTTTCAGGCTTCTTATACTTTACTTCCCAACAGTTACTCTTTAATCTAGTGACACTGATCTCTGGGCTGTTTCGTCAAGAAGACAATCCACCTCTCAGCTTTGGGCATATTTTCTGGCCATTTCCTATGTCTGTAACACTTTACCTCGTCCACTGAGACTGCTAATCTCTCTGGCTTCTGGTTAAGTCGCACCTAAAATCCCCAATACTACAGGAAGCCTTTTCCCAGCTTCCTTAATTCTAGTGCCTTCCCTCTGTTAATTATTTCCTATTTTACCCTGTCTATAGCTTCTTTTCTATATATTTTTCTGCATTATCCCTTCCCCAGTATTCCTCCCTAAGCTCTTTGTGGGGAGGAACGGACTGTCTTTTTGTATTACCATTGCTTAGCACAGAGCCTGGTTCAAAGCAGGTACTTAATGTGTGTGTGTGTGTGTGTGTGTGTGTGTGTGTGTGTGTGTGTGTGTGTGTGTGATATTGATAGGATTTTTAATTTAAATTTTATTTATTTATTTGTTTGTTTATTTTATTTTATTTTTTTTGCTTTTTGGAGTGAGGGGAGAATTGAGGCAGGGAGACTAGTTAGGCAACTAGCTCAGTGGTTTAGGTGACAGAGAGAGATGAAACATTTATTCAGTGCTTACTATTTACTAGTTGCTGTGATAAGTGAGAGGTGATAAGGACCTGAATGAGATTGGTGGCTGACTGAGTGAAGAGAAGGAGACAGAAGTCATGGGGAAGTAAGGAACAGAGAGGAGGGTTAGGAGGTAACACAAATGAAATAACACAAATGTTTTGGATGTTGAATTTGAGATGCTTATGGTAGCTAGGAAGTTCAGTGGTAGAGTCAGGAAGATTTGTCTTCTTGTTCAAATTCAGTCTCATACACATACTAGCTGTGTGACCCTGGGCAAGTCACTTAACCCTGTTTACCTTAATTCCTCATCTGGAAAATAAGCTGGAGAAGGAAATGGCAAACCACTCTACTGTCTTTGCCAAGAACACCCCAGATGGAGTAACAGAGTCAGACACCACTGAAAAACAATTGAAAAGAAAAAATGGGACAGCCACTGGGAAATAGCCATTAGGCAGTTTTGAGTAAGGTGTGACTGGAACTCTGAAGAGAGTAGGCATGGATGCTTGGATGTGGGAGTCATCCATGTATATAGATCATAATGAAACCCAGAAATGATGGTAGTATAGCCATTAGGCACTCAGTTATGAAGCCTTTATTGAGTACTACTTTTTTTTTTTTTTTTTGGCGGGGAGAAGGCAGGGCAATTAGGGTTAAGTGACTTGCCCAAGGTCACCCAGCTAGTTTTTGTGTTAAGTGTCTGAGGCCGAATTTGAACTCAGGTCCTCCTGACTCCAGGGCCAGTGCTCTATTCAGTGGGCCACCTGGCTGACTCTGAAGTACTTCTTATGAGCCAGGCACTGTGTTTGAGCTCTGGGCACACAACCAGAGAAGTTAGAGAGAAATGAGGAGTACCTGGGACAGAGCCTTTGGTTTCATCATAGCAGAAGGGTTAAAAATGGTCCAGCAAAGGAGGCTAAGAAAGGCTCTCCATATATGTAAGAGAACCAATAGAACAATAACAACAAAATGCAGGGAGGGGGAAGGTAGACCCCTCAGGTACTGTTGAAAGGTCAGAGGAGATGAGCTTGACCATGACAGCTAAGAGATCATTGGTAGTTTTGGAGAGAGCGCTTCCAGAGATCAGAAGCTGGATTGAGTGAAAGGGGGGTGGAGTGGGGGGATAAGTAGAGGCAAGAGGAGGAAGGGATGCAAACCACACAGCTCTTGTGCTACTGGAAGGCTTGCCCCTCGGGCCACTTGGCCCTCCTAATGTTAGGAGATCATACCCAGATCATAACAACTAGAACCCTGGGGTTTTAGTTGACGGGGATTTTAACCTTTCCCCTCATTTTTCAGGAGGAAACTGAAGCCCATTTAGTGGTCTTGGTTATACCTAGTAAATTGGCTAGGTTTCCTGGTGCTTAAAGATCAAAACACAGGCTACACTTAGAAAGGTAATATCTCCATCATACTATTGTTATTCAAAAAGAGACCCGATTAAAAGAAAAAAAGCATTTATTAAACATCTCCTTTGAGTCAGGCACTGTGTAAGTGCTTTACAGATATTTTTTTCATTTCTCTGTACAGAGGAGGAAACTAGGCAGACAGGTTTGAGTGACTTGTCCAGGGTCATAAAACTAGTTAAGTGTCTGCATCTGAATTTGAACTCAGGTCTTCCAGACTCTAGGTCTAACAGTTCCATTCACTGGGCCATCTCACTGCCTGTAGAGGTGATTTGTGTTTCATGTACAGATAGCACTAAGGGTACCTCTCAAGTTTCTGCTGGCACTTTTTAAATTTTTTTATGAATTCTTAAGAACTTTTTTCCATTGATAGCAAAGTAACCAGTGATTTGTACCTCCCTCTCCCATGGTAATAATGAAATGCTAATTACAGAAAAAAAGAAACAGCATGAAAAATAAAAAATAAAATATTATTTGACTCAGGCACTTACTTTTTCTTTCTTGTGGGAGAAAATAATAATTTGTTATGATTCCAGGTCAGAGGGCTAAGTTTGAATAATTTATTTCCTGCCTCTTGGCTCTAGGTCCATCGATGTGTACCAGTTATAGCATAAACCACTCAGTAGTTAATTATTTGCTGTGGTTTACAGAGGGTAGCAATAATGATGATACCTGCTTGTTGCTTCTTCCCTACCTCCTGGGGTTGTGGTAAAGATAAGAGCCCCTACACATCCTCTACTCTTAAACTTCTTGAAAGAAAATGCCATGTAGAAATCCCCTGGTCATTCTAGCAATCCCCAGATGACAGCCTTTGGCAAAACAGTGCAATTGTAAACCACCAACCTGACCCCTAAACTTTCTTTAAAATAGGCCTCATTTGGTACAGAGTGCAATTTAGTCCTCCTTATGTAAACTTTCACATGGCTAGCTAAGGTTGTTTTCTTCTTTTTAAGGAAATAAATTCACTTCCTCTATTATTACATTCCCCCAAACATTTCTTTCCCCAAGATTGTTTGCCATATGGCCAAACTGGGTTGGAACAGCTACTCCTTGTACTAATAAGTGTTTGTTAAGTGCATGTGTCCTTGGGAATTTCTTTACAAATAACTTTGGGTGTGACTGAAGCAAAAATTCTTAACCTTTTTGTAGTCATGAGGCCTCTTAGTACTTTGGTGAAGCCTATGGACTGTCTCTCAGAATAACGGTGTGGAATTTGTTTTTTTTTTCCATAATTGAAGAAAATGTTAACTTTCAGTTAGAAGTTGTTGAAAATGTAATTTTTTTTTTCAGGGACTCCCTGAAATCTATTCATGGACTCCAAGTTAAGAATCTCTGCTCTGATCTAAAGTAATGGCATCTGAAGTTTTCTACAAATACACCAGAACTCATAGATTCAAATGAATTCAAAATGTCCCTTCAGAGTAATTAACCTGAAAGTACATACCCTTATTCCATTGATGATGCAAGTGGCCAAAATATGTCTCCTTTTGGGAGAAATTACTTCAGAGCCACTCAGGAAAATCACTTTTACAAAAGGCACTGGGGAAAATTAGAAAAAAAGAACATAAAACATTATAATTGCTTTCTACTTATACCACCTTTATTATTTTTTTTTTTGCAGATGATATGATGATATATTTATTTTATTATTATTATTATTAAACAAATGGTTTATTAACTTCTGTTTTACATCATTCATTTTCGCCAGATTTTGAGTTACAATTTTTTCCCCTGTTTTACCACCTTTATTTTTAATCCAAAAATAACATTCCTCAGCTATACCCCCCCAACCTTATTCATCAGACTTGGCTCTAAATTGGCCAATGTAAAAAAATTAAACCTACCTTGGAAGGAAGAAATTCAGCCACTGATCACGGTTAGCAGGAATGTACTCTAGTCTCTGAACACCAGCATCAAAGAAGAGACACCCCCACTACCCCCCTTTTTTTTCTTTTTGGAGGGGGGAAAGCAGTACAGTTGGAGTTAAGTGACTTGCCCAAGGTCACAGGGCTACTAAGTGTTAAGTGTCTGAGGTTGGATTTGAACTAAGGTCCTTCTGACTATAGGGCTGGTGCTCTCTTTACTGTGCCCCCTAGCCACCCCAGCAGAGACCCATTTTGTGGAGTTAGTCTTAATTGCTTTGCCACCTTTTGTCAGTGTGAAAAGATAACATGATGTATGTATAACTTGCTTGCTTCTCTGTACACACACTATACAAACCAATAATGATATTGGTTCCATAAAAAATAATTGAAGATCATTCTCCTTTCTATACATACCATGGATTTATTCTGTGTATAAGTAACATAATAGAAATAAACTAAGCTATAAAATGTAAGCTCTTAATCTTGTCTCATATTTGACTGAGAAAATAGAAGGCATTTTGCCATGAGCACCTCTCCCATAGTACTCTCCCATTTTTTTTACTTTCCTTTCATTTAATTATCTCTGTGAGCCACCTCAAATTTTGCATGTCCAACATAGAACTTGATCCTTCCCTCAACTACTGAACTTTCTTTCCTTTGAGGTCATTGTAATTCTCGGTATGATCTTCTGGGATGACACTTGACAGTTATCCTCATCCTCCCTCCATATATCCAGCAAGTTGCCTCATCTTGTTGTTTCTACCTTTACAGTAGCTCTGATATCTTTCACTTTCTCTATCCCATTCATTGGTCACTACCCTACTTTAGGCCCTTAATCGCCTCTTAACCCCACTTCTCTTACTAACATTTGTTTTCTTTTTTAAATGATTTTTTTTCAATTAGTAAGAATTGTTTTCTCTTTTGCATTCTCTTTCCAGCATTCCGTATTCTGATCAAACTGGGCCTCCTTGTCATTCCTTAAACATCTCCTATACAACTGAAAATCCGCCTTTAGTCATTTGTATTTGTTGCCTCCTTGCTTGAGATGCATTCCTTTCTTACTTGTGCGCTTTAGAATCCTGTAACTACATCAAGATTCAGCTCAAGGACTGTCTCTTGTATGAAGCTTTTCTTGATTCTCCCCAACTGTTCCTTCTGTCCCCCACTTCTATATGTATATATGTTTTCTCCCCTGAACTTCTTAATTTCGGTGCAATGATTGATGGCCGATTTTTGCCTGTCTAACACAGTGCCTGTCACACAACAGATGAACTTGATAATGTGTGTTGACTGAAAAAAAATGGTTGTTTGAGCAGTATAGTTGATAGATTGATACACTTGGATTAATGAAGACCTGGGTTAAAATCCTGTTTCGGACACACCTACTTGTGTGACCCATAACCTGTCTTTGTTTACGTTTCCTTATTGTTAAAACAAGGAGGGTTGGACTTCATGGCTTTTATGATCCCATCTACTTGTAAATCTATGACTGTAACATTGATTGTGGCAAAAATTGCTGGATGTTTGCATCTGCTTTCCATTCCAGTACTCATGAGATGCTTTAGTTTGGTCCAGAGACTCAAATTTCCTTTCTCTTCTGTCATTTGGCATGGCCATTGTTATTACACTTGTTTAATTTGGCATCAGTGAAAGAACTACTAACAGTGGATGGAAGAGATAGAGAGACTTCGGCTCAACCTAAGGAGGAAACTTAGTAAAAATTAGAAATGTTTGAAAGTGGAATGGGCTGCCTTAGGGTATTTGTGAGTTCTTTGACTCAGGTGCAGGTGGTCTTTTAGGTAAGGGAAGTATGGATCACTTTTATTTGATGATACTGTATAGGGCATTACTGCTCAGGTACAGGTTAGACTAGATGACCTGAAATTCTGTGATTTTCTTTTAATGTTTATTTTCCCTCAGCCTTGAAAGTCTTACTAAGATCTAAGAGATGTTGCCACAAATATCCAGGAAACATATTCAGGAGGAAAAAGTTAAGTTAGCATGCAGATTTTATAAGAAAAATAGCAGAAATGTGGTAGATTTATATTTGAGTTTTTGTGGATTGGTCAGTTAATTCTTAAGCATATATAAATCTCAGCCTTGAGTTCGCACTTTCCTCAGCAGGTGACTTTTTTTCTCTACATAGATCTGAATCATTTGACATGCTCACCTTTATTGTTACTTAATGTTCATGTCTGTATGTTTTGTATCTGTGTCTTCACCACTGGAAGAAGAGGTAGCTTTTAAAACTTTGTTCTAGAGCTAACTCTTCCACATGTCATTTTAATCTTTCTGCATGTCCCTTTAGCATCATCAAATTTTCTCTTAATGGATTTCTCCCTTTCTATTTTTAAATCTATATACTATTTTCTCCTATCCTATTTTTTCCCTTTTCTGATGACTGCCCCTTCTACATATCCCTCTCTCTTGAATAAATTTGCCTCACCTGATGTCTCCCTTTTGGTTCATCATCCATTGCCTTCTCATAAGCCTTAACAGTCTATTTCCTCTGCCTGTCTCTTTTCTTAGGTAAATGATAACCCCACCCTTCACTTAATTAAAAGTTTCTTTATAGATTTTCATTTTCCTTAACTTATATAATAGCTCAATCATCCTCTTTCACATATTTACTGCCCTTGACTTTAATTCACTGTTCTGTGCTCTTTGGTTCTGGACAGTTAATCAGATTTGAACTCTCACATGCCACCTAATTCATATATCTTCACCTTTTTTCCTAAGGATGTCACAAGACACTTTGTCAAATGCCTCCTTGAAATCCAACTGTAGCATGGATAGCATGACTATAGCATTTATCAGTGTAATAACTCCCATCAGGAAGGGAACTGAGGTTACTTTGGTAAGATTTTTTTTCTGCCCAAGATTTCATTGATGTTTGGAATTCGAGTTAGAAAATCACCTTTACTATTGCAGATAGCTGGTTTCTTTGTAACTTTGTAGTCTTAAAAGTGTTTTCGGGTGGCTAGGTGGCGCAGTGAGTAGAGGGCCGGCCCTGGAGTCAGAAGGACCTGAGTTGGGAGCCGGCCTCAGACACTTAACCCACACAAAAACCTAGCCGTGTGACCTTGGGCAAGTTACTTAACCCCAATTGCCCTAAAAGGGGCGGCTAGGTGGCGCAGTGAGTAAGAGTGCCAGCCTCGGAGTTGGGATGACCCGAGATCGAATTCGGCCTCAGAAAATGAGCACCCACACACAAATAATGACTAGCCTTGTAACCTTGAGCAAGTTACTTAACCCCAATTGCTTAAAAAAAAAAAGTGTTTTCTGGGCCACTGAGAAGTTGTAACTTTCCCCAGGGCCACACAGACAGTGTGACAAGAGGCAGGACTCTGATCTTTGAAGTTGATTTACACTATATTTCTTTTCATGATTTGTTCCCATTCTATGAATGCTTATGCCTGGTGATGACACCTTCCTTTTCTGAATGTTCACAATCCACCCACTTAAAGCAGGATATTACAGTGTACATATGCCAGAAGTATGCTATAAGAATTTGGGGAAGGGAGGGATCATTGTCAGTAGAAACGGTTGTGGAAGGCTTCCTGGAACAGATAAATCTTAAGTTGATTGAGTGGGATGGGGAAGAAAAGGAGGGAAGGTGGTTAAATTAAGTGAAATAGTGTGAGCACATGCCTAAAAATAGGAACGTGTCAATTATTTTTCAGGAACTAAGAATATACTGTTGTTATTGGAGTGTGTGGTTTTGTAGTAGAGCTTCAGGAGATAAGGTTGGTGAGGTCTATTAGAGCTAAATTGGGGATAACCACAAATGCTGTACTTAATCCTATAGGCCAAAGGGAATCGTTGAAAGTTTTAGGCAATAATGCTCCTTATTTATATACTCCTTTAAGGTTTCCATAGCATTTTTCAGCATGAAAATCCTATGAGATAGGTAATGCAGGCATACCCACATTTGAAGATGAGGAAATAGGTTCAGAGAGGAGAAATTACTTGCTTTCTTTCCAGTCATAGGATCATAGAAAGAGAGTTGGAAGGGACTTCAGGGTCCCATTACCTGCATAGCAGTAGAGGCTTGCAGGGTCTACTATTGTTTGCACTATTCCAGACCAAGTAAGGTGATTAAAGCAATACTTTAGGAAAGTTAATCTGGCAGTGTAATGTTTGAGGTGGAATGAATATATGAAGGGACAGATTTGAGACATGTCTGAATTAGGGAATGAGAAAGTTACAAAAAAAAGTCCATGTTTCAGTCAGTAAACATTTATTAAGTACCTACCATGTGTTTATTAAGTGCCTGCTATATATGTACTAGGCACTATGCTAAGCTCTGGCAAAAGAGGCAGAGGAAGAGAAAGAAGAGTATTTTAGGCTGTGCAAAAGCCTGTCAACTAGAGATGGACTGTCATGTTAAGGAACAATAAGAAGGCAGGTACAGAGTGCATGAAGGGAAAGCATAGTAAGTCTAGAGAAGACAGAAGTAGGTTGGAATCAGGCATGATGGGTTTTAAATGCCAAATAAAGGAGAGTAATTGCTTTCTAGTAATAGAAATTGAACTTGAGGAGAGTATGGTGTCTTGAGAAGAGCAATGGATTTGGTGCCAGAGGTTCCTGAAAGAGTTGGGTACTTTCCTAGAGGTGACAGGAGCTAGAAGTAGCAATAAAACATCGGGGAATGCTTATGCCAGGTTGGAAATTTCAAGAGCACTATGGCAGAGTGATGGAGGAGTGCCTAGAACAGGGGAAGAGTGCCTGGACAACTCCTCTTGGAAAGAAAAGTTCAAATTCTTGGTCCAAAGGGAGGAATCTGAAGGTCCAGGAAGGAGCCAGAGTCAAGGAATGGTGAGATAGTAAGGCATAAAGCAAAGCCACACCTTTCTCTAATTGATGGTGATTTATTAACTGTACTGGTCCCAGGAAAAGGAAATGACCCTGAGCAGTAATAGTTTGACTTTTAGAAAACCACTTCACTTCCTCCTCTGTAAAATGATGGGTTTGGATTAAAAAGTATTTGGTGTACCAGTGCTGGAATTGGAGTATCTCTCTGAATACATGGTGAATCCTGGCTTTGCTATTCACTTGTGAGAACTTGGCCAAGTCTCTTAATCTTTCTGGGTTTTTCTGTTCTCCCGTGTAAAGAGATGAGTTTGGACTAAGTATTCACAAGCCAGAGATAAGCAAGAATCATTTGTGGGAGCACACTAAATACTTACTCTTAAGCTCAGTCTGGAAGGGAAATCTAGATTCTAAATAGAGAAGGATAGTAGAGAAGCTTCTGAAGGGCAGGGGAGAATAGTTTAAAGTGAAGAGGGGGTGGGAATAAGTTGGGTACATAGTAAGGAAACTGATTTGTTTGGAGTGGAGAATTTGTGTAGGGAATGAAGTCATATGATTAACATAGGTTCAGATAATAGTGAGCCTGCCCGGGTCAAGTTGAATTATCATAAAATCTCCATTTAGATCTACTCCTCCTTCAACCTTAAAATAATTTTTGTTGATGGCTGCACCTATTCTTCCAGTCAACCAGGTTTGTAACTTTGGAATCATCTTTGACTTTTTACTCTCTCTTCTCATTTCCAGTATTCAGGCCTCTCCTGTTAGTTGCACTCATGCAGCTAGTACCAGAGCTAAGGCCCTCATTACCTGTCCCCTGAACTATTTTGTAATAGGATCTTAATTGGCATCCCAGGCTCTTCCTTGTCCATTGTGCTGCCTTATAGCTGTCCAAGTAAATTTCTTAAAGCACAGATCTCACTATATCTCATCCCCATTCTTAGTGATACTGTGATCATCTGCTTCTTGCGTCTTTAACAATAAACTCCCCAGCCTGACATTTAAGAGACTTCATAATCTGACCTCACTTTTCCAGCCTTATTTTCAGAGGTCCTTTATGAACTCCATTGCAGTAAAAATTAATTACCAGTTATTCCCTGTACTAGTCATCCCGCTTCTCTTACCTCCCTGAATTCCAATAGGACATTCCTGGAATGTGCTCTGTGAATCTACAAATTCTCACCTTCCTTCAAAGCTATACTCAGGTTGCTACCTCCTCCAAGAATGAAACCTTTCATCTACAATACTGGTTTTGGTAGAGCTGTTGCCTTTCAAATGGCTTTGTATTTACTTATCTGTGCACATGCTTTATCCCCCATAAACTGTGAGGCCCACGAGGGCAAGAGATCATTTCATTTTTGTCCATGGAATTAATAAAAGAATCCTGACAAATGATAAATTTTTATATCTTTATTCTTCTATTTCCCCAATTCTTCCATATTGCCAATGATTAATTACTACTAATTTATTCATTAACCAGTTTTTACCCCTTTAGATATGACTTTAGTGAAGTCTCTGTGAGGATTCCTGAGTAGTTAGCAGTGGCTTAATTTAAAAGCTGACATAGATTGTTTATATGATTTTCTTTTTCTGAGCCAGTTCATGTTGAGCATTAGACCAGAGGAAATGGGATATTGAAGAGAAGAACTGGAAGATCGATCCCCACAGAGCTACAAGATGGACCTCTGTAGTCAATAAGATTAGCGAATATTTATTAACATGATTTTTTATTAGAGGCTATCGAGGCATTGTAGGGGATAGAGAACTGTAGTCGGGAAGATCAAAGTTCAAATCCAGGGTGATCTGAGCAAATCACTTAAGCCCTGTTTGCCACAGTTTCCTCAACTATAAAATGGAGACCATAATAGCACCTATCTCATAGGGTTGTGAGGATCGCATGTGATAATGTTTGTAAAAAGTGCTTGGCACTTTTTATTCTTTATTCTTGGCACATAGTAGGTTCTCTGTAAATACTTGTTCCCTTTCTCCTTTCTCTTCTACTGAACATCCATTATGTGTTTAGGCCATGTGCTAAACACTAAGGGTGTTTTCATTCATTGTTCCTTTTAAAAGAGCATCAATGACATCATTGGGTGATGTCTTGACTTAGAATTGCACAAACTTATCAGCCCCACTTTCTCTTCCTGAGTCATCGGAGACCAGTGACAAGACAAAAGTCAATGTGACTGGTGATAGCCTGGGATGCAGTGAATGACCTTGGCATCTTCCATGTCTGGACTAAGCACCAAGTGCTTCTGCCGCCTTCATGGCCGTTGGAACAAATTGTTCTCATCCATCCCTACTCCTGGGGAAAGTCTTGAGGTAGACATTCTCCTAACTCACCAATGGATTTGAGGCCTGTCACTTAGCCTCAAGCTGGTTTATTCTGTCTACTGAGATGGTTTTACTAGGGTGTGGCCACTATTGCATAGGCTACAGCTTCTTGGAGCCACAGGTGAGAGTTGGGTGAATTAGGTGAACACCAGAAGAGACGAGCAGCCCTGAAAAGGGTTTGGCAAGCCCTTACACTAGAGGTCCTAGGCCTCCCTGAGCTTGCCATAAAATCTTTGCCCTTAAGTATCTCATAGTTCAGTGAGCAAGAAAACATGCAAAGCTTGTTTTACTACTTTGTGACTTTGTTAAGTCCATTAGCCTCTCTAAACCTTAATTCCCCCAGCCCATAAAATGGTGATATCTTGAACTACCTAAGCAGGTAATAGTAGATGGAGCAGTGAGCCTGAAGTCAAGAAGACCTGAGTTAAAAAATGACCTCAGACACTCACTAGCTGTGTGACCCTTGGCATGTCACTTCTCCTTTATTTGCTTCAGTTTCTTGAACTGTAAAATGGGCATAACAGCACCTACCTCACAGGGTTGTAGTGAGAATCAAATAATCGTTGTAAAGTGCTTAACACAATTCCTGGAACATAGTAGAAAGTACATAAATGTTATTTTTTTATTATCATCCTTAACCTCATCATCACCACCATCATTATCATCATCATTATATACCACACAGGTAGTCAGCATCGGAGCCAAGATTCAAGATTCACAGAGTTGTTGTGAGACCAAGGTTTTATTACCATTCAAATATCATAGGAGTGTGAGCTATTGTTATCTTGACATCGAGCTCTTTTATCTTGGGTGAGGGGTTTGATGTGGTCTGATGTGTTAATAAACATAGATTAAGTGGTCTATGATCACATACTCTGAATTTTAGAGGACGACTGGGATCATGGGGCTGAAGTAGTTTCTAGGTTTATTGATTACTAAGGTAATCAATTGAGGGCTCAGGTGGTTTTTATGGCCAACACCTTTCCCTCATTGGGTCTTAAGTGGAGTTAAGGAACCAAAATTCCTTCACCAGGACTTAAAATCAAGTGCTCATTTGTCTTTTGGGGTTCTGCTGTCTGGCTGGAGAGACAGACCCTGCTTTCTTCTACCCCCTTCCCCCCCAGCTTCCGGGTCCTCTGGTAATAGTGAACCCAGCTGCACTGGTCTTGGAGTCAAGCCAAGTACCAGTTCTCTGCCTCTCTCCTGCAGAAGATGGGTGTGGGTAGTAGAATACTCTTCTTGTCTCCCTTTTCACCAGCCCTGCCCTTCCTGAACTCTTTTCAGGGTTAGCTTTTAGACTCAATTCTCTCTTCTTGTCCATTCCCAAGATTCCATGGTTCCCATCGATCTTATGCTTTATGGCTGAAAAAGATGAGCATTATCTGACCGCCTCGTTTTATGTATGAGGACACTGCAGCTCAGAGAGGTCTTAAACTGGAGTACATGGGTAGTAAATGGCCTAAATAGGATTCACCCTGGTTTTTTTTTTTTGTTTGTTTGTTTTTTACTTCAAACCCAGTGCTGCTTGCTTGCATTATACTGAACTGATCCTGTTCAGTTTAGTTTGGTGGCAGCAGTTTGATGGAGTATTTGAGATAGAAATTTGGGCTGCTGAGACTTAAATTACTCTTCCTATATCCAGCTACGAGGTGTAGGGGATAAAGTGCCAGGTCTGGAGTCAGGAGGACCTGTGTTCAAGCTTGGACTCATATTTACCAGCTGTGTGACCTGGACAAGTCACTTAACCCTGTTTACCTCAGTTTCCTCATCTGCAGAATGAATTAGAGAAGGAAATGGCAAACCATTCCCCTATGGCAGGAAAACTCCAGATGGAGTCACAGAACTGGACACAACAGAGAATGACTGAACAGCAGCAGCAGCAGCATCCAGCTACCTTGCCAGACATGTAAATCTGTCTCGGCCTGCCCCCTAGTTGGGAATGGGGATTAACTGACAACAGTGTCCTGGTAAATTGTAGGAGGAGGGTGAACAGTGGTAGCAGAGATCATTAAAGCCCAGACCCTCCATTTTCTGCTGTTTGTTTCAGTCTCTCAGTCGAGGCTTTTATGAGTCTGGTATTAAGTAATAATAAAAGTAACTTTTAGATGTCAGCTGGCCAAAGTCCTTCATGTTGCAAATGTGGTGATTGAGTTCCAGAGAGGGAAACAAGTGTCAGCAACACTCAAGCATTTGTTAAGGGCTTAGTTATGTGCCAGACACTGTGCTAAGGGTTATGGATACAAAGAATCGCCCCCCGCAAGACGGCCCCTACCCTCAAGGAACTCACATTCAGATGTGGGAGACCCCATGCAGGCAATTGTACATGCAACATATATATCTATGCTTTTTACCTTTACAGGTATGTTTGCATATGAACACACACATATTCATCTACAAACGTACACGTTGTTCCTATTCTTACTCATTGCCTTATCAATGGTCTGATAGCTCTGTGCCTCAATTTCCTCATTTGAAAAAGGTAGTGGTTAAATTAGATGCTCTCTGAGGTCTTTTTCACCCTTTAAATATGTGACCTCTGGAATCAACCATAAAGCCAATTTTATTATGACTAATCATTTGGAGCTCAGTAAAATGTTTTATGAGCTATTGTAATCAGTCTTCAGTTTTTTCAGACTCCAGCTACAAGCCACATGTGCTTAGGGATGTGGTGGTTTCCCCCTCCCTTACCCCCCTCCCCCCTTCCTCCCATCATCAGACTACAGCTCTTGTTGCAAGCACTGTGGTTTGAGAATCTCTTTGTGTGTATAGTGAGGGTAACTCACTATTTTTATCCTTTGCCCCTTAGGTTCAAATGTTGCTTTTTGTCCTTAGTGCAGATTTTCTGAACCAGCTTGAAGGGGTCAAATGGATTTTCTTGCTAGAAATAAGCTTTAAATGAGGCCAGATGTCTGATGATAAAATGTTTTACTTATTTCTAAATGTACTGCTCAAAAACTGGTACCTCTTACCTTTTACACATCACTTAGCTTCCTGTCATATCCAGTGTCTGCTGTGTTTTCTCTGCCATAGTTTGATTCTTGGTTTGTCCATTTCCCTCCTACCATTGAGCTGTTGTCCTTGCTTACTGCCTCTTCTTTCATCTCCCACCAGATGTAGCAGTACTTTTATCCCTGGGGGACTGTAGAAATCAGCAGATTGATTTTCTTCCCTTCAGATTCTGACTCAGACAGCTGGGTAGAGTGGCAAGGATGCTGGATTGTGGAGTCAGAAGATTTGGGTTCAAATTCTGGCTGTGCCGCTTAAATTCCTGTGTGACCTTGAGTCCTTGACTTCTGGGCTTCAGTTTTTTTTACTTTCCAGTTCTCTTTTAGCAGCAGTTAGCAACTTTAGGAGGAATGAGACTAAGGTGAGGGCATGGTACTGAGAGAGCCAGTGGGAGAGTGCTGAAGACAATTTGTCGATTTAGAGCCTTTTATTAGGCCCTTGGAGCCTGCTAGGTGGCTCCCTGGACAGAGCACTAGGACCGGAGGTAGGAAGACCTGTGTTCAAATTTGGTCTCAGACTCTTAGTGTAGAGCATAATGGAGGGAGACAGAAGATCCCCGAGATTAAAATTGGAAGTGGATTTTATTGCCGAGGGACTTACATACCCAAATCAGACGGTGAGCTGGCACGGACAGTGTGCTGGTTTTTAAAGTGATTCAATAGCCAGGTTAGGGAAGCCAAAACTACAATCAGTGATTGGTCAGTGTACATTTGAATTTCCCATGCCCTCGAAGTTTACCCTGGGCCGAGGGACAGGAAGTCTAGGATGGGCAGAGATGGGGTGATCCAGAAGGAGCACAGGGGACAAGGGATGGAGACATATCTGGATCAGGTGATCAGGAGGGGGGCAGGGGGATGGAGACATATCTGGATCAGGTGATCAGGAGGAGGGCAGGGGATGGGGGAGGATGGAGAAATCTCCACCTGGTTTTTATCCTAGGCTGAAATTCCTGCTCACTGATCAGTTGGGGGAGGGAAGGAGGGGGAGGGAGTTGTGCTCAACATTACTAGCTGTGTGACCCTGGGCAAGTCACTTAATCTCAGTTTGCCTTAATCCACTGGAGAAGGAAGTAGCAAACCATTCCAGTATCTTTGCCAAGGAAATGCCATGGACAGTATTTGTGTGACTGTGACTCAGAAACAAAAGGGTTTTCTGGCCCCATCTATACCTGATCAGGAATCCCCTGCTCTTATATTCCTGATAAGTGTTTATTCTCTGCTTGAAGTTCGACTACTACTTGAAATGACCCACTCTGCTTTTGGATTGCTATAACTGGTAAGAATCCACCTCCCTCTCCCCAGTACCCTACTCTAGCCCCCAAGCAATATTTCAGGCCAAAGTCTGCTTCCTTGTAACCTCTACCTGTTGGTTCCAGCTCTGTGCTTTGAAGCCAAACAAAACAAGTCCAATTCCTCTGTCACATTTCCTTCAAACATTTGAAAACAACTATCATATTCCCTTTCTGTCTTTGCTAGGCTAAACAGCTTCCCTTCTTTTACCTGAACCTCACATGTCATGGAAATGACAGTGGAACTTGATATGAGAAAAAAAAAAGAGAAACAGAAAACATGTTGATAATCAGTGATGTCCAAAAATTGAACAGGCTATGGTATGGGTGTTGATTATTTTTTTAACACTAGGGATAGTCATTTGTTAATGATATTGTCAAGGAAATTTATCTTTGAATGTGGCTTGGATATAATTCTCTAAAATCTGGGGATAGTCATTTGTCAACAATATTGTCAAGGAAATTTATCTTTGAATGTGGCTTGGATATAATTCTCTCTAAAATCCTTATAACCCCTGAGATTCTGTGGTTCCCTGTGATCTTGGTTTCGTATTCCTTTTACCATCCTCAATCTCTTGACTTAAGACCTGCTCTGTTTTGGTACTGCCTTCCCAAAGGTGACTCTAAGGTATACCAATTTAGTCCCCAAATAGAAATTTTTGCAGAAGAATTGTAATCTTTTAGAAACATAGAATTTCCTAAAACTTATTTCAGTCTCATCTCTTGATCTCTTTTTTCCCTGACCTGTTTTTATCTAGCTTTTGGCTTGGGCAAATTGCAACCATGATATTGTGGGAAAAATGTCTTTCCTTCTTAAAATTTGTCAAGATCATCTTTGAATCAAACAATTTTAAATTACTTTTATCAATAGATTTTGGAGACTTGCCAAGTTGTTAAGATTTGGTTCTTGTTTGCAGGAGCCTGTCAAGATTGTGGGTTCTTAGTCAACTGTGGGCCTTCTCCCCACCTCCCCCCCAATATACTTTCTTAGAACATATCTATGAATGAGTTATCATTATCTCTATTTTACAAATAAGAAAACAGCCTCTGAGAGAGCAGGGAACTTTTCTAAGATCACATAGTTAAGAATTGGTGGAATTTGGTCTTTACATTGAGTCAGACCTCAAACCTAGACTGTCTGACATTAAATTCAGTTTACTTTTCTCCATTATGTTACTGATAACTTCTTTTCTTGGACCTGCTTTGACTAATTTTTCTCTTTTAGAGAGAGATGATATGTTTTGTGGATTTTTACTGTAATCGCTTTGAGACCCTGGATAGATCCAATCATCATCAATTAACATTTTCATAATACTTTAAACTTTGTAAAATGATTTAACAATTATTGATAATTAAATTATTAATATCATTAAAATGATATTAACAATCATTAATAACAATCTTGTGAGGTACTTAATCGCTCTTTCTTCCCATGTGTGAAATGGGCATAGTACCCTCTGAGACCTTGCCTTCATCTTTCCAAAGTAGTAGCACTCTCCATTCCTCAAAAGGAAGCAGTGGCATGAATACTTTATGTATTCATCTGTATATGACTTCCCCTTCCCATTGATCCAGAGTTGAAAAAGACCTCAGAGATCATCTAATCAAACCTAAAAGTGAAAGGAATTCCCCCACTTTAAACATACCTAACAAACATACCTAAACATACCTAGTCTCAGAACCTACCTGTTCCTTCTTACCTGTGTTTCCTTATTAATTCCTTCTCTAAAATCTACCCAGTGAAGTAAAGACTTAAAAAAAAATTGGAATACCAGTATGCTACTTGGGCTACCTCTATTAGTGGAAAATCTAATAGTTAGAGGATTAAATAACAGTTATGAATATGTGGCTTAGATTTAGGGAGTGACTGGAAGTGCCAGAAACACGAAAGATACTATCTCAGTCACTTGAAACTGGGTTGGAAATTCTTCCTAAAAGAGAAGAAAGGAGGTGGGAAAGTAGGTGGCTCTAATTCACTTTGTGGGAGGTCTTTGAGAAACCATGGGGAGATTGTAATCCAGTGTGTTCTCTGACCACACAGAAAGTTTGTGAACTCTAGCCACAGAGTCTTATCACTTTGTGGAATGCCTGGAGTAGCTGATCTGAAGTGGGGTCCAAGTGAGCTGCCTGAAAGAAAGACAGCTTGGAGCCTGCATAGGGAAAATGAAACTGTTGTTTGTGTCCCATCCCGGTCCCCTTCTCTCCCCCACCCCATATTGTGAACAACTAAAACTGAATGCTGACTAGAGAGGTTTGCTGATTTTGCTGAGGACTTGGATTTAGTATCTTTAGGGGAGGAGAAATAGAGCAGGAAGTGCTTTGAGGTTTACAAAACACTTTCCTCATCATAAAAACCTGTGAAGTTTAACATTATTGTCCCCATTGTGCAGATTAGGACATGGAAGTTTAGAGAGATGAAATGACTTGGAACTTGGATTTCCTTCCCTATACCTCAGTTTTCTCATTTGTGAATGAGGTGCCTTGTGTTCATAAATCCCACGATGATGATGACATTATAAAGCATGGTATGCTAGGTACTGGGCCAAGTGCTTTATAATTATTATCTCATTTGATCCTTCCTCTAGATGGTAGGTGCCATTATTATCCTCATTTTATAGTTGAGGAAGCTGAGGCAAACTCACTTGCCTAGAGTTAGCTATATAAGCTAACACATTTCTGAGGTTGGATTTGACCTCTGGTTTTCCTGACTCCGGGCCTGAAGTCAGAGAATCCAATTAATTATAACCATTGTTCACTTAAACAGTTGCATTAGGAATGAGATCCATTTTACATTAGTTCACTTTCCAGATAGCTAGAAAGAAGGGATAAGGTTACTTTTTAAGTGCCACATCTTAAACTTTATTAATATAAAGTTTGGTGGAAATCCTTTAAGAATCTCTTCCTTTCAGAATAAGAGAGTACTGATTGTGATTCAGTGATTAAATGAGGGCTTCATCATTCAGAACCCCTCTAATATGACCCCTCTAATATGTTTAATACCTGGGGCTATTTAGGTGGTCTCAGTCTGTTTGCCCTCTACTAAATGGCCCCAAATTGATGTGCTTTTATGACTCTTCTTTCTTGGTCTTCTTTCTACTTGTTTGATGGTTCTTTCTCCTTTCTTTTGTCAACTGTCATTTTTTAGTTCCTGCTTCTAATCTGCTACCTAAATTTACTATCACTTTTTACACTGTTTTTCTCATCTGCTTCCTCAGCATACAGTTGTTTTCATAGGGGCCTAAAAATGGTTTCCTTTTCTTTCCTGCTGGATTACATGGCTTGTTGTTAACTCTGTAACTGAAAATTTTCATTATTCCTGCCTTTCTGCAGTGCCCTGATGGTAGAAAATGTAAGGATTCTGACTTCCTAGATAAGTCTATTCTGATATTTGAGTATTAAGATTATAAGACTTTGTGTGGCTTTTTACCTTCTTAGAGCCTCAAGAATACTTTTGAGTATATTGTATACTTCATATTCCTAAAATTACATATTTTTTATTATGGAACAGTCCTTGGAAAGGAGTAATAGAGGCCACAAAGACAGCTAAGATGTACTTACTACAATAGACTAATTAGAAGCTCAGGGATGTGGCATGTTGATTGATTGTTATTATTTTGGGCAACTAAATTGGGCCTACGTGGACCTTAAAATACTTATCCTAATTTATTAGATGTGCATAAAATCTTCAAGCAGGAAAGACCTTAGGGATCAAATCTAGCCTAAACTTTTTTTAATTTTGTTTTTTTAAAATTCCATGTTTAAGTTATTCTATTTTTAAAAATCAATAACACTTTTAATATCATTTGCTTATATTATACTCTTCCTCTCTCCCCACTCTTAACATCTCAATCTTTTTGACAAAGAAAAATAGTTTTGCCGAATGAATCAAATCACTATGTACAGTAACTGGCATGTAGTAGGTGCTTAATAAATGCTTCTAAGATGATTGTATTCCCTTTGCCTTTTACCTTGCAGGTAAGTAGTAGTTGCTTAATAAATGTTTATTAAATTGAATCTCTGCCTCTTGAAACTGCCTTCATCCCTCCTTTTTAAAGCCCCAGTATAGGTGCCACCTACAGGAAGCTTTTCTTGGTTTTCCACAGGCTAAATGTAACCTCGCCTTACTCACATTTTCCCAGGCTACTTTGATTAATTCATTCCTTCTGCTTTTTTCCCCTTTCCTTCTAGGATTAAACACTTTAGAATTGGAAGGAATCTTAGAGGTTTGCTTGATGAAGAAATTTAGGCTAAAAGGTAGTGTGGCTTGTCCACAGACTGGGAGATAGAATAGAAAGTGAGCTGGCTGGCTCTGATGTCAGAGCATACTATATGGTTCCAGTACAGCTTCTTGAGTAATCTCTACTTGTATGACCTTGCCCAGTCTTTGGCCTTCCTGAACCCTAGTTTCCTTATGAAATGAGCACTGGTGTCAGAGGAACTGATTTCAAGTCCTGAGCTCTTGTAATCTCTTAGTGACTCGGGTTTGAACTCACTGGCTTCTGAGGTCCCTTCCAAATCTAGATCTGATTTTATAATAGGTAGTTAGTGGCAGAGCTGATCATTGAACTCAGATCAATTTACACCTACTACATGATGCTGCCTTTCTTGTCATATTCTACCATGTGTCAGGCTTATTTATATGTAGATAATTCCTCTCCCCATTACATAGTAATTAGTTCCTTGAGAGGAGGAGGTTTTTTCATCTTAGTAGCTAGGTTTCATAGTGATATTGAGGACTGGGCCCGGAGTCAGGAAGACATTCACACTGAGTTCACACCCAGTCTCAAACACTTAAAGGCTGAATGAGCCTGGGCAAATCACTAAACCTTTCCTTGCCTGAGTTTCCTCAACTGTAAAATAGGGAAAATAATAGCACCTCCCTCAAATGAGATAATAGTTATAAAAGTGCTTAGTACAGTACCTGACACATAGTAGGTGCTCTGTAAATTCTCATTCCCTTCCCCTTTCCACATCTGTAAAATGACGGTAATAATAGCATCCACCTTCCAGGGTTATAGTATTTGTAAAGTACTTTGCACACCCTTGCTGCTATTATCCTCATCCTCTCTGCAAGGCCAAGTGTGGGCCTAGTACACTTAATAATTTTTTGTTGAATTTAAGTATGATGAAAAAACCTTGGACACAGATTAAATTTGTTATCTTATATCAGAGCCTCTGAAAGTACACACTACAAATGAATGGAATTCATAGAACTTAGCCATGTAGATAGTGACTAAATATTTTGTGGAAACCTGGGAATTTTAGAACTTGACTACAGTATTAAGAGTAATGTAGTTATAAAGAGAGAGTGTTTTTACAATTGGGACAGGCTAAATTAAGAGAGGATGTCTCAAAAATTGAGTGGCTGTGATGGGGGGGAGGCAATAGGCTCCAGAGGGGCTCTAATCAAGATCATGACCAGAGTCCCCGAGTCTGGAAAGAATTCACCAGGTTCAAGCAAACTTGGAGTCGAGATTGTAAAAGTTTATTGTTACGCTGTACAGCACAGCAGGTAAGAGTTCTTAGGGAACTGCAAACAGGTATAGTTTTAAGGAGTTAAGACAGTAAATCTGTCAATTATGCTAACTAGGTGAGTAAGGGTGGGATTAGGGAGGAATTAAGGAGTGGTCAGTGCTTAAAGCAACATGCACTTTTAATATCAACTTCGAAGGCATGTTTCACTGGGAAATAGCCCAAGGTGGGGCTGCCTGGAGGTGTAGTTTTAGGCCTGAAACTTCACTAAGTCAGCCAGGGTCAGGGCTGACTGAGAAGTACCCAGTCTGCCACCCATCAGTGTCACGTTTGACAAGATGGGTGTTGGGAACCAAGGCTAACAGAGACTCAGTATGGGTATAATTGGCTAAGGAGTTGAGTTAACCTATAGATAGGGCATTGAAGGATTCATGGGTGCAGCTGGCCACTCTACTAGAGGAAATAACATTTGCCTAAGGTAAATGTTTATAGATGGTTTAGTGAAGGATTCATAGGTGTAGCTTGTTATTGTTCCAAGCAGAGATAAACAGTTCATGAGTTGTTGCTGGGCAGAGTGCTGGCAGGGGGAAGGGGCAGAGTTAATGCTCTGAGGCTGGGGAGGGGGAAATGTGATTTTACAGACTGGTTTTACAAACTGATGTTACAAACTGATATTACAGACATAGATCCCAAGCACCCCATCAGCTGTATAAGTAGAAAGAAAAATTTTCAGTTCTAGAGGGTGGTTGTTGGTGGTGATGATGGGGTGGATTTGGGGTGAGAGAGGCTAGAAAATTATCCTGGGAGTTTCAGGCAAAACTATTTTAGGATAATAATTCTGTACAATAGAGTCAGTGTTTCTGGTTGTTTTCTAAGAGCCCTTGCCAGTGAGGGGCAGATTGAATGGAGGAACTTTGCTTTAGAAGGTTTCTTTTAGCTCAGCAGTTAGCTTAGTTATATTAAAGCCCTTTACCTTTAAAAGGTAGAGGCACTAAGGGAGTTGTGATTCACCCACCTTGTTTTTTTAAATTCAGTTTTCAAGATTATTATTTCTTATTTATTTCCACCATTATCTTTATTCCTTTTGATGATATTCTGAGGAATAAAAAAAAAGTTTTCTTAGGATTGTAATCCTGAAGAATAGATCCAGTGTTGATTTGAAGTTTCTTTTGGAGTGAGTAATGGAGGAATAATTAGCATGTGCTCTGATTGGCAGAAAAGTCCCTTAGCCCTCTTTTATGTTTAACTTAAGTCATAATTTCCCTTTGGTGAGATCCTAGGGCTTAAAAAAAAAATGCCAGATGCCCTGCTTTGGTAATGGATCCAAGGTGTAATTTGGAGAGGGAAGATACTACTCCAGGTCTATTCTTCCTACAGACTTCGTCACTTGCTTGACCTGGGTCAAAGTTGAAAAGGTCTACTTCTTCTCAAAATAGAGTGCAGAGAGCCAGCCAACTCAGCTATATTTAATTGGTCTTTATGATTATTAACCTGGAGATGGTTGAGTAGTTATATTGAGAGATTATGGATGCAATTGGTTTTCAGCTTTGGGGAAGAAAAACATCTCTAAGAAATCTGGAGTTTATATTAGTGCCTCAGTGGAGGAGACTTGTATGGCTTGCTCTGGACTGGGTAGATTTTTCTGTCAGTTTTTTTGAGTGGACATATGGAGGAAACAGGGAAATATTGCTTGTTTACGGTGACTATATTACTATTTGTTTCCTGAGGCTTTTTATTGAACAAAAATATCATTTGTTGGGAGAATGGGGGAAGACCTTTTTCACCAGTTCATTTTTGGTAACAATATCTTTGAGACTTCTTTCACAGAAATCTAGGACCTTAGAGACCATTTAGTTCAACCTGTAACTAACTAAGAATCCCCTTAGATATCTAGCTTTCTTTCTTTTTTTTTTCTTATGAAACTTCTTCTTTATTTTTTTTAAACAAATGCTTTATTAACTTCTGTTTTACATCATTCATTTCCCCCAGATTTTGAGTTACAATCATTTTCCCCCTATTATTCCCCTACCCAACCTCCCAGAATAGTAGTCCCACAAGATATCGCTTCCTCCAATCTGCTCTCTCCCATACCTTCTCCCATACCCCCATCGACTTTTCCATTAGAGGAAGGTGAATCTTTGTGTCCCAATGCCTGCACATCTTATCTCCCAATTATAAGCAAAAGAGTATTAATAATAGCATTTATATATATTTGAAACATTTAATGTTACGACCTCGAATTTCAGATCCATTTCCTTCCTCCCTTGTCACCCATTCCCTCTTGGGAGATAAGTAATTCAGTATATGTTGTACATGTCTAGCTATGCAAAACATTATCATAGTAGATATATTGTACAAGGCTGCTTATAATTCTCTCCCACTCATCCCACCCCCCACCTGGTCCATTCCCTACATGATCCTGTCCCTCTTCTATAGTGGGTACTTCCAACCTCCCCTCCCCTCAAGGATGCCCTCCCATCCATCATCCCTCCTCTCATCCCCCTTCCCCCTATCCTGCTGCAGGTTGAGATATCCCATTTAGTATGTATGTCATTTTCTCCCTGAACCAAATTCAGTGTGAATGTGGTTTTGCCTTTTTAGCCTTCCTATTCTCCCCCTCCCTTGCAACCACTTCCCCTTGCTTCTTCTACATGAGATAGTTTACCCTACCCTGTCTCTCCCCATCTCCTCTTGCCACTTTCCTCTCTCACCTCATAATTTCATCCCTTGAGTATTCTCCCTTCCCAACAAATTCAACCTATGCCCTCTATCCATATATAACTGTAACCATATACACACACATTCACTTATGTATTCATATGACCACACCCCCTTCTTCCATTATTTTTATAGTGAGAAAGATATCATCAGTCACAGTTATTGCTTTTCCATATAGGAATGTAAATAGTTCAACTTTGATAAGTTCCTTTTGATTTCTTTTCCCTGATTACCTTCTCAGGCATCTCTTCCTTCTTGTGTCTGGATGTCAAATTTTCTATTCAATTCTGGTTTTTTCCTCAAGAATGCTTGAAAGTCCTCTATTCCACTGAATGACCATATTTTCCCCTGAAACAAAATACTCAGTTTTGCTGGGTAGGTTCATTCCCAGCTCTTTTGCCCTCTGGAATATCATATTCCATGCCCTTCGATCCCTCAGTGTAGAAGCTGCCAGGTCCTGGGCTATTCTGATTGTGTTTCCACAATATTGAAATTGTTTCTTCCTGGCTGCTTGTAGTATTTTCTCCTTGATCTGGGGATTCTGGAACCTGGCTATAATATTCCTGGGAGTTTTCTTTTTGGGATCTTTTTCAGGAGGTGATTGGTGGATTCTTTCAACCTCTATTTTGCCCTCTGGATCTAAAACATCAGGGCAATTTTCCTTGAGAATTTCTTGAAGGGTGATTTCTAGGTTCTTTCCTTGATCATGGCTTTCAGGTAGTCCAATAATTTTTAAATTGTCTCTCCTGGATCTATTCTCCAGGTCAGTGGTTTTTCCCATGAGATATTTCACATTGCCTTCTAATCTTTCATTTGTTTGGATCTGCTTAGCAGCATCTTGATTTCTCATAAAGTCACTAGCTTCCATTTGCTCCAGTCTAACTCTGAAGGAATGAATCTCCTCAGTGAAGTTTTGAGATTCTTTTTCCATCTGGCAAATTCGACTTTTTAAGGCATTCTTCTCCTCATTGCCCTTTTGGGCCTCCTTTGCCATTTGAGTTAGTCTATTTTTTAAGGTGTTGTTTTCCTCAGTCAGGCTGTTGACCCTCATTTCATACTTTTCCTGCATCCTTCTCATTTCTCTTTCCAATTTTCCTCCACTTCTCTTATTTGATTTTTAAAGTCCTTCTTAAGGTCCTCTATGGCCTGCAACCCGCTCATGTTTTCCCCTGGGGCTTTTGGAGCAGGACTTCTGACCTCACAGTCCTTTTCCCGCTCTATGCCCCCAAAATAGGAGTCTAGGGTTGCATTTTTCTGTTTCCTTTGCCTTGGCATGTTGCCACTTAATTGCTTGACTTTTGGGCTTGTTGCCACACTATGACTTTAAGGCCAGCTAGAGGAATTTTCGTCCCGAACGTGTGGGGGGCAACTTCCCTTTCTGGCAAGCTGTAAACCCACCCACAACTTCCACCCTAGATCACAATCCAGATCCAGGGAGGTTAAAGCAAGAGCAATTACCCCCCAAGACTGATCGCTGGATCTCCCCACGATTTGTAGGCTGGGAGCCAGAGCTGCCTCTGAAAACTACAAAATGGCATGTCTCCTCATCAGCTTCTAGCCCCCAGGGGAGGGAGCTGACGCATTCCCCAAATACTAGTCCCAAAGTCCATAGGACACTAACCTCTTACTTTGTCCTAGGCATGTCTATGTTGATAATTCTGGAGTTGCCACAGCTCCTGGTGTTCTGGGGTTCCTCCAGCTGGCTTCTGGCCCTGCCGCCTTGGGGCTAAAACCTCGGCTCACGCGCTCTGCTCGGCTCCGCTGGGCTGGGCTCCTGCGCTCTGCGCGCTGCGGGCTCCCAGAGTGCTGCACTGGTCCTTCCTGCAGGGCTGCTGGGCTGTCCTCAGCGGGAGGTTAGCTTCTCTGTGTCGTTCTGTGGGTGCTGGGGCTCCAGAAGTTGTTCTCAGTCCTTTTTTACATAGTTTGGGGGGGAATCTGGGGTCAGAGAGGCTTGGACGAGCTGTTTCTACTCCGCCATCTTGGCTCCGTCCCCTCCTAGCTTTCTTTCAAAAACCTCTAGAGAGGGTGAACTTGATACTTCCCAAGGCAATACCTCTAATTGTTAGGGAGTTTTTCTTTATCCTAATTTTGTCCCCCTACCACTTTTGTTTAGTTTTGCCTCATTCTGACCTCTGGGGCTAAGCAGAATAAATCCAAACCCTGTTGCACATGTTAGCCTTTCCTATAATTGAAGACAATTATCACAAAATTTTTCCGAAGTCTTTTTTTCTTCCATGTAAAACATGTCTAATTCATTTAATTCAGCTGAACTTCATATGTAATAATGTCAGGTTACCTCACTAGCCCATTTTTTTCCTTTGAATATAAATTTTTAATTGTTCTTAAAATGTGGCATTCAAAATTTAGTTGAATACACCCAGTAGTTTTGATCTAACCAAGACAATATATAATGATATATTACTTCTCTTGTGTTGGATACTGACTTTCTTAATGCAGCCTTAGATTACCCCAACTTTTTTCTTGTGGGGGCATGATAATGGGTGTATCAAATTAAAGGATTTATGAAAATTTATGAAAAAGAGGTAGAAGGCTTCTTAAAGGTCAGGTAACCCAACACTCTTATTTTGGGATTATAGACTTACAGGTTGAAGGGACCTTTGAGATAATTTTATCTAATCTCCTCATTTTACTGGTGAAAAAACTGAGGCTCAGAATTACAAGCTGTAGCTTTGGATGATTTGGATTGGAATTTGGATGATTCCCCTTACTCCAAATTCAATACCCCTTCCATTGTACCAAAATCGAATCTTAGGGAAATGAGTTACTCCAAGGTAACAGCCATTTCTGAGCAAAGCTGACGCAAGAAACTCAGACTCTTGATACCCACTTCTCTTGCTCTTTCTCTAAATGGTCATTTTAAGACTTTCCTTTTTTCTTTCTGATTGAACCAAGATTGTGAGAGGTGATGGCAGTATGGGGGAGAAGTGGAAACGATTTGGGAGTCTGTTGTTTAATAGTGCTTATGGGAAGAGAGATTCTCAGTCTTTGAGCCCTATGTTCTGGGAGACTTCTTATTATAGCAGAGAGATGAAGGAAAAATAAAGTTTAGACTTGGAAAGCACTTGAAAGAATTTAGGTTCAGAGCTCTTAACCCTTAGTCTGCAACATTGTTTCTAAATGTTTCGATAATTACATTGTAAAATAATCGATCTTTTGTAATCTCATGTTTTATTCATTCATTCATTCATTCATTCATTCATTCATTTATTAAAAGCAATTGGGGTTAAGTAACTTGCTCAAGGTTACACGGCTAGTCATTATTTATGCGTGGGTGCTCATTTTCTGAGGCTGGATCTGATCTCGGGTCATCCCAACTCCGAGGCCGGCGCTCTTACTCACTGCGCCACCTAGCCGCCCCTGTTTTATTTATTTTAAAATGTTATTCTGAGAAGGGATAGATTTCACCAAAGGATCTCTATCACAGACTGGTTGTCATCTTGTCCATTCCTTCATTTTACCGTTGTGGAAATTGACGCTTAGAGATAGGAAGTGATTTGCCATACTGGTACTGGGAAGAGAGGAGAATAAACTTCAGGTCTTCTGACTTTCAGTCAAAGTAATACTCTTACTGGTTTGTTCTTATGGGCCATTGTTTAAATAGGAAGTGACTGAGGCTCCTATTGTTCTTCTCATTGTTGGTTTCCCCTAATGAGTTGGTTTGTGCTACCAGAATCCACCAGGGACTTGTCTTTTTAGCACTGCCTGTTTCCTGGTAGGGAGGGTCTTCTTTAGATTGAGCTTGTTCATTGAAGGTCCCTGAATTAGGCCCCTGTGCCTGTTGATTAGACTTTGGCTCCACTGAGATTTCGTGCCAAATTTTTTTTTTTAATTCATAAAATTATTTTCCCCTTTCCATTCTCACATACTAGTTCAGCAGACATATATTAAGCACTTGCTCTATATTAGACAGTATGAATGGGGAGAAGGTATAAAGATGAATGAAACTTGATACTACATACATACACACAAAGCTATCTATATACAAAACAACTCAGAAATAATTTAAAGAGGGAAACCTTCCTGTAAAAGGTAGGATTTTGGTTGGGAATAAAAGGAGGCCAGGGAGGTTAATAGTTGGAGTAGAGGAGGGAGAATATTCCAGGCATAAGGTTCAGCAAGAGAAAAAATGCGTGGAGATGGCTAGTGAATGTTAGTCCCTGGATTTGAATCCAAGTCATCTGACCCCAAATCTAGTGTTCTTTCTACAATAGCTTCAAAGACCTTGCTTTCTTGGTGTGACCAGGGTTACTACCTTACTTTGGGGGAAGTGAAATTATCGTCTTGATGGTTATATTATGTGTATTCTTTAGTTTCAGTACCCGTAGTTCATTTTTTCCATTAATGAATCATAAGGATAACTAGTTATCCTGAGCCTTGGAAAATGTGTTTTTGAGGAGATTCATCGAGCTTTATGCTTAGAGACACTTAGAACTGGAAAGTACTTTATTTTTTTTAAACAAATGCTTTATTAACTTCTGTTTTACGTCATTCATTTCTGCCAGATTTTGAGTTACAATCATTTCCCCCCCTGTCTTTCCCCTACCCACCCTCCCAGAATAGCAGTCCCGCAAGATATCACTTCCTCCAATCTGCTCTCTCCCATACCTTCTCCCATACCCCCTTCGACTTTTCCATTAGGGGAAGGTGAATCTTTGTGTCCCAATGCCTGCACATCTTATCTCCCAATTGCAAGCAAAAGAGTATTAATAATAGTATTTATATATATTTGAAACATTTAATGTTAAGGCCTCGAATTTCAGATCCATTTCCTTCCTCCCTCATAATTTCATCCCTTAAGTATTCTCCCTTCCCAACAAATTCAACCTATGCCCTCTATCCATATATAACTGTAACCATATATACACACATTCACATATGTATTCATATGACCACACACCTTTCTTCCATTATTTTCATAGTGAGAAAGATATCATCAGTCACAGTTATTGCTTTTCCATATAGGAATGTAAATAGTTCAAGTTTGATAAGTTCCTTTTGATTTCTTTTTCCCTGATTACCTTCTCAGGCATCTCTTCCTTCTTGTGTCTGGATGTCAAATTTTCTATTCAATTCTGGTTTTTTCCTCAAGAATGCTTGAAAGTCCTCTATTCCACTGAATGACCATATTTTCCCCTGAAACAAAATACTCAGTTTTGCTGGGTAGGTGACCCTTGGGTTCAGTTGGGACCGAGCTGCGCCGGCTCCCGGAGCACTGTGCTGGTCCTTCCTGCAGGGCTGCTGGGCTGTCCTCAGTGGGAGGTTAGCTTTTCTGTGTCGTTCTATGGGTGCTGGGGCTCCAGAAGTTATTAAGAGTCCCCTTTTACATGGTTTGGGGGGAATCTGGGGGCAGAGTGGCTTGGATGAGCTGTTTCTACTCTGCCATCTTGGCTCCGCCCCCCGGGCTCTCACTATTCTATGGCATTCTATGGAACTTTCACATGGAAAGTACTTTAGAAGATATGTCTGAGCAGGAAGAAGCTGGGAAACAAAGAATATTAGACCTGGAAGGGACATTAATAGCGTATTAGAACTGGAAGAGAATTTAGAAATCCAACTACCTCATTTTCAGATGAATAAATGATACCCTAGAAGGATGTTGTCTGAGGGACTCATCTGAGATCATATAACTAAGGGAGAGACAATTGGTAGGGCAAAGGAAATTAAGTTTTTTATTGAATATTTATTGTTTACCTAGAGCATACAAGGCATAAGATACCAGTCCTACTCTTTTTTTTTTTAAAGCAATTGGGGTTAAGTAACTTGCTCAAGATTACACGGCTAGTTATTTATTCATGTGTGGGTGCTAATTTTCTGAGGCAGGAACCAATCCCAGGTCTTCCTGACTCCAGAGCTGGCACTCACTGCACCACCTAGCTGCCCCCTATCAGTCCTGCTCTTGAAAAATGACAGTTTACTTTGAAAGGTAAGGTAAACACAGAGGAATGAGTATTTCTTTATTAAATAATATAGAATAGAATATAGTCCAAGACCTGCCTTGAGCTACATGGAAAACCACTTGAAGGCAGGGTCTGTATCTTTCACATACAAATACACATATCCATATGTGTGCATGTGTACAATACATTTCCCAAAGCAACTCATTGGCATTAATATTTGTTGATGATAATGATTCTTGGGCAATTCAGCGGGAAGATATAGGGGATGTTGATCTTAAGAAAATGGTCTCTCAAAAACTAGCCTTATAGAGTCTCATAGCTGGAAGCTGTCTATGTGATCTAGTTTGAGCCTAACAAGAGTGCTCTCTAGAACATCTCTAGCAAGTGGTCTTCTGGCATCTCCCTTCTTGCCTTCCTCCTGGAAGGAAGAACTGAATGTATTCTACTTTGGGTTAGTTCTACTAGCTAAGTTTTGTATTTATATTTATATTTATATTTATATTTATATTTATATTTACATGTAGTACCTAAATCTTTTGTTTCTGCAGCTTCCACCACCTTCTTCTTGCTTAGTTCTGCCTTTTGGGGCCAAGCCTTCCACATGATAACCCTTCAGATATTTGAAGACAACTATTCTCCATTCATTTTCTCTGCTAAATATCCTAAAATATTACAGCAAAATTGAAGGGATTATCTAGCCCTACCACCTTATTTTATGGAAAAGAGACCTCCTCATTTTCCAGGAAACTTTGGGCCAGAAGAGGAAGTGTCTTGCCTAGATTAAATACTCAGTGGCAACGCTGGGGACTGCAGTTCAGGAGACCTGACTCAGTTCATTGCTCTTTCCATCACACTGTGCTGTAAAGTCAGAGTGTGTATTTGTGCTTCTAAGATCACATGTTGAAATTCTTACAAGTCCAACCAGTCCAGTCACTATGCATTTACCAAGTGTCTTATGTGTGCCAGGCACTGCACTAGACCCTGGAACTACAAAGACAATAATCAAATAGCACTAGGAAGAATTGAAAATTCTTCTTATAAAATTGATACTTTATGCCTATTTAATCTCCTTCCTGAGATTTTTTTTCTTTTTGGAGAGGGGAAGGCAGGGTAATTGGGGTTAAGTGACTTGCCCAAGGTCACATGGCTAATAAGTGTTACGTATCTGAGACTGGATTTAAACTCAGTCTTCCTGACTCCAGGGCCAGTGCTCTATTCACTGTGCTACCTAGGCACTCCACCTTCCTGGGATTTTTGATGAACTTGGGTATTTGGTTTGGGAGTTTAGGTGGATTGCAGAATTGAGCTGGACCTCAGAGGTCAAAGAATTTATATCTGGAAGATGTCTTAGGGATCATCTTGTCCAGCCTCTTTATTTTACAGATGCAGGGTGCTATAATGAAAATACTTCTTAGTTGCTTGATGAGAACAGTTTTGATTTGGAGTAAAAGAAGACCTGGGTTTGAATCCTCTGTGCTTACTTTCTGTATGTGTGATGTTGTGTATATAAATTGTCTCCTCTCTCTCCTCTTAAAAATTCTTTGTTGGTGGTGATGCCTTTAGTTGGTGAGGGGAGTTAGTTATTTGGAAATGGAAGGTAATTTTCTTGGGTTTTGTTTTTTGGAAGGTAATTTAAAAACAAAAGCTAGTAAAAAATTTTTAAAAATCCAAAGAAAAGGAAAGAATTATTTGCAACACCTGAACAAAGGGCTATCCATCTTGTCTTAAAGGCGACCTGTGACTGGAACCTACTTTCCAGGTATGCTGTTTTGTATTTGGACATTTATACTTTAAGGAATTTTTTTCTTACATTGAACTAAAATCTACTTTCTTGCAACCACCTTCCCTGGAATTTTTCCCTGGAACCAATTGCTCTCTGGAATTAAGAACAAGTCTTACATGCAGCAACCTTTCAGATAGCTGAAGAATTCATTCTGGTAGGCAGTGATGGCTGGCATGTTTGACCTTCAAGGTACTTACCTTGGGTAGTGTCTTTCTTGACTGCCTTAGGCAAGTGTGGTGAGAGACACCAAAGGAAAGATTTAAGGATAGATCTGTGATTTCATTGGTTTAAGGAACAAAAACCTGTATGTCCCAATGCAGGGACATACAGTCCTTTCATGCAGTACTTTCTCTGCAACTTAATAATCCTAGAGAGATCTAGAACACTGAGAAATGACTTGCACAGGTGTAGCAGCAAGCACCCCAACATTCCCAGGGTGGCTGCCAACACAGATTCTTAAATCTGCTTTTCTAAAGGAAAGCAACTCAAAATGGGTTAACAAGCTTACTTTAATCAATCAAACATATACCATTTACCTAGTTCAGGGGAAAAGGGTCAGCACCCCAAACTTCAAAGTATACAGACAGAACTTACAAGACAGAGAAGCAAACATCAAGCAGACAGGCTTCCAAACTGCCCAACCATTACATCATTACCAAATCACAGTCACCAGAGAGGGAAGCATCGAGGGTTTTCGAAGTTGGCAGCCCTCAACAGCTGCCCAGAGTCTCATCTGGTCAAATCACACAACACTTTTCAAAGTGAGCTCCAAAGCAAAGCCTCACATCAGGGATTATATAGCCTTCTCCTGGGTCAGAGAATGTAACCACCCTCTTGACCCACTGCCCAATCACATAACATCAAGATGTGGCCAATCCTCCTGCCGCAGGCTCCATGTGACAATATTCAGCCTATTAGGAGGCGGAGTATATTTTCAAATCTAGGAAGGTTCTCAGAGTGTCTTAAGCCTCTCAAAGGGCCTAGGGGCAGGGAGAATCTTTCAGTTTGCATTTCCATTACAACAGGACCACACTGGCAGTACATATCAGATACAGGACTCAAACTCAAGTTTCCTGGCTCCTCTATCCACTACTATACCGTTCTTACAGACACAGTTATAACTAAGTTTTTTTCTAACACCACTTTCTTCCTCAGTGTTGGGTAAATCCCAGATTTTCTGGGCCTTGTCTGTCTTACCACAGATGGGAAAATAGTAAATTGAGGCAAAACTTAAGATCTACAAATGCCCAGAGTCTGCCAAATTGGGCTTTAGAAACAAGAAATAAGGTTACTATCTAATTGAGGAGATAAGGGATTCATGAGTCAGGGGACCTGGGTTTTATTTCGTCCCAGCCGTCTACCATTAACTCTGTAATTAATGAGCAAAAGATAACTCCCTTCTTGATGTCACCTTCCTCTTCTGTGACCCACTCTCATTTCATTCATCTAGCAACTATTTATTAAGCATCTGCTATGGGCAAAGCACTGTGCTAGACTCTGAAGAAGATAAAAGGTAAGACTTAGTCCCTTCCTGACAGTAGCATGAAACATCAGGCAATCCAATACTATCAATGGGGCTAAAAACTCTTGCTATCACCTTGGGGGTAGTTTTGAGTCCACTCTTAAGGTAAGGGATATTTTATGAATTGTCAAGGTAGCAACTTATGGTGCATTACTATGAGTTTGTCTCATGGGTCCTCTTTACCTCATTGGCAACCAGACACATCGGAGTAGTTTTTGGATGCCCCATTTGCTACCATCCCCAACTTTCACGTTACCCAGGCCTGTACAGTTAGGTTGTTAAGGTTTTATGGGATAGTGGGTAAGATATTTCTCTAATTTGTATTTTACTTGAATCCTATGTTAACACTTAGGATGGAAAAATGATAGAACTGGGTAGAATCCATGTCTCTGGCCTGATGATTATTCCAAGAGGAAGCACACCTTGCTGATTAAATTGTCTCTAATCTAAACTTAGTCCTCATGGATCCATAGCAGTTCGTTTACTCTTTGCTGATTGACTGCCCTACTCCCGAAGTTCTCCATATAAATTAAATAACTGAAGAGATAAAGAACTTCTTCAAGCTTGTATACCTGGTTAAGTAGCAGAAAGAGATTCAGATCCACGTAGTAGAAAAGGTGCATGTTTGTTAAGCTGAATTGAGTTGAATCTGGTACACTTTCTTTTCATGCCAGTGCCATATTGGAGCATGGTCCTAGAGCTGAAAGGATATAGATTTTAAAGCTGAAAGTGACCTTAGAAGTCAAGTCCCAGGAAGGCATATTCCCTCTGCCCCCCACCCCCCAGTACCTTGTTATTTTACTGTTAGGGAAACTGAATTTCTGGGGCAAGATTTGAATTCAGTTTTCCTAACTCCAGGTCCAGCTATCTTAGCACTCCAAGAGCATCTAGGCTACCCCATTTTATAGATGAGGGAACTGACTTGTCCAAGGTCACATAGGTAGTGTCAGACCCAGGGCTTCTGATTGCAGAGTTCAATACATATGTTTCCACTGTACACATTACCTCTCATCTCCTGAAATCTAACTAACACCAGTGCTACTACTGGTCACACCACTACCACCAGCACCACTACTACTGTTAATGCTACTGTTACTGTTGTTTCTATCACCACTACCACCACCACTACTAGTTACCACCATATGCCCAGTGTAAACCTAGACATTAAGACAGATACAGAGAATAAGAAGATGCAGTTCTTTTCCCCCAAGGAGCTTACCGTCCAGTTAGAAGAGGAGACATACCCCAAAGCAGTATTAAGCAATTCAGGACCACCACTGGATGGATATAAACAGTTTCTTTGTTGCTTTCCGTGATTGACAATCCCTGAAATCAGCAGATGAAACTTTTTGACAGGATCGGAGTGCATATGGCAGATGCTCCTAAATAGCTGCCAAGTTGCCTATTGACCTCATATACTTTGTCTTCTGTAGCCTTTGCACAGGGAAAAGGAGTGAAATAGGTAATGTAAGGGGTACAAAGTTAGAATAATTGAAATAATTCAGAAGAGGGCTAAATTTGCTTAGACTTGTCTTGTCTAGATTAAATGGCCTTGCCTACTTCAGGAATTGTAATCATTTGGAATGCCACAATTTCCTCTTCTGCAATTAATCTCAGGGTTTTTTTTTGTTTTGTTTGTGCTGAGCTACACTGAATTCATGAGAGAAGTCCTTGAAGTTTTGTGGATTTAGATGGTCAGGATTATTTTGGCCTGCTTCTCTGGACTTTTCCAGTTGCTTAGTGTAAAGCTACTAAGGATGCAGGCTCAGGGCTTCCCTGAGGATAGTCCAGTGGGAGGAGGGGAATTGGTGGGAGGAGGGGAAGAGAGAAAAGGGAGAAGCTCCTTCTGATCCTCTAGAGGTCTCACTATGGGAGGAGGGGTTAAAAAATAAGGACATAGTCTATTCATGGGTGGGGTAGGAAGCCTGCCACTCAAAGCAATACAGAGTCTGCAAGAATCCTTAAGTGTGGTTTAGTGGCTCTGTGTCTATTTGAGTTTGACTCCACTGGACTAGATATTCTCTCTATCAGGCTGAACATTGTGTGTGGAAAAGTTCTCTTCTATCGTTGACATTTTGTAGTGGGAAAAGCCTAACCTTGTATGAAACTTCCTGTACCTCAAAAATTCCTGTGTATGTGTCTGACCACTTCCTTCTGGCTACCCCATGTTCCATAAGGTTTTTTTCCCCCCTCTTCTATACCTTTCCCTCCTTCCCAGTAGACGTGCATATCACTTAGTTTGATTCTCTTTCAATAAGCCACTAGGTGACTATTGAATGGATAGTCTTGGTTTCAGAGTATATTTAGTGAGCTTATTTATTTAAGCTCTTCTCGGGAAGGTAGTGAGTGTCTTAAGCTTATTTTGTATTTCCCTGGAACCCATCACAATGTTGAATTGATTTGGCATTCATGCTCTTAAAGAACTTGCAGGATGATATAGTGGTTAGGTCACAAGACTTGAAATCACTAAAGCCTGGGTTCAAAACCTGCCTCAGACATTTAATAGCTGTATTAATATTGTGCTTCAGTTTCCTTATCTATAAAATGGGGGAAGAGTTTAACTTGATAAGTCTCTTTAAGTTTCTTTCTACTCTAAATTTGTGAAGCTATATGGGGGTTATAGCTTGAGAGGAGAGTAGTAGGGTCAAGTTGAAAGTGGTTTGGGGTTTGTATTTTTTGTTATAAACTCCTGGGAGACATCTGGCCATGTTTGTAGTCAGCGTGAAAGGAATCAAAGAGAATGATCAATATGTTGACTATGCCAACTCTTGAAGATTTAAGTTATAGAGCAGTTTTAGTCTTTGGTTTGAAGAAGTGAAATCACAGCTATTTAAGGTATTATTATCTCCCTTTCAGCTCTAGTCTAACATAAAGCCTTTATTGATATCCCTGAGTTTTTGTTCTCTCCCTCTCTAAACAACCTTGTATTTATTTTGCATATACTTACCTATGTGCAAGTTGCTTCCTCCAGTGGATCTGGACCTTCTGGAAAGCAGGGGCTTCAGTTTTGTCTTTGTATCCCCTCAGCTTGCGTTAGAGCCTGGTTAAATAGTAGGTCCTTAGTAAATATTTATTTGGTTTGATTGATTTAGGGTGGAAGAAAGCACTAATTCTGAAATCAGAGGTATATGACTCTACTCACTTATCTGTGTAACCTTCGCAAGTGCCTTAACCTCCTGGAGTTTCAGTTTCCTCTTCTGAAAAGTGAGAAGTTTGGGTTAGGTGGCCATTGAGATCCCTTCCAGCTCTGTAGGTCAATGGTTTTATGATTCTTTAGTGATATGTTTTGAAATCTCTTACATCTTTATTATGATTTAAGTTCCTTTTGCTCTATTGTTCTGTGCTGCTGGCAGTCACTGAAGTCCAAAGCAAAATCAGTGATACCAAACAGAGAATAAGCTTTTAGATTCTTTACAATTTCTGCCACTGAGGGTGTGCTTGGTGTCCTCTACCTTTATGGACAAGATAGTTGCTGCTTGCTTTTTGTTGTTGTTGTTTTTAGTCAGTTCTGGGAGTTCCATTGTCAACAACTGAACAGTGCAATTGGACAGTTATAAAGGGAAGAATGAGAATGAAATTGGACAAGGTTAGAGGGATCTTTTAAAAATACCCTTTTTAGGGCGGCTAGGTGGCGCGCAGTGAATAGAGCGCCAGCCCTGGAATCAGAAGGACCTGAGTTCTCCGACACTTAATCCACACAAACAAAAACCTAGCCGTGTAACCTTGGGCAAGTTACTTAACCCCAATTGCCCTAAAGGGGCGGCTAGGTGGCGCAGTGAGTAAGAGTGCCGGCCTCGGAGTTAGGATGACCCGAGATCAGATCCAGCCTCAGAAAATGAGCACCCACGCATAAATAATGACTAGCCGTGTAACCTTGAGCAAGTTACTTAACCCCAATTGCTTATTAAAAAAAAAAATTTAAAAAAAATACCCTTTTTATGCATTAAACAAAAGCAGCATTTCCTTTGTGCCCATATTCCAAAGCATCTGTTTTATAATCCACAGAGTTTTAAGACTGTGTGTGTGGTAGATAGGTGATATTTTACTTTCCTCTCACAGAGACCATGTTGATCAAAGAACAGACAAAGAAAAAGAAGTACCAAGCATCAGCCATCTCTTACCTTTAGGGATCTGTTTAGCCTGCTCTTAAGGGATGACTTAGTTAGTGGAGATTTCCTAGCTCTTTAAAATAGTTAGCCTCCAGAAATCTTTGATTCACTGAATCAGAATCATTGAGAGAGGAAGAGCAGGGTAGTGGGAAAGAGGACTGCATGTAGTCAGGAAAATGATCCATGGGCAAGTCGCTTCTCTCTGGGTTTCAGTTTCCTCATGTGTAAAATAAGTGAGTTTAACACATGAGGGAACCTTATGGTCCCTTCCGGCTCCAGAGAATGTTGAAGCTTAGAACCACCTTGGGATATAGAGCATTAGAAGTGGAAAGGGACTTAGAAAAATAGAAGCAGAGAATATTAGACCTAGAAAGGGATCAAGGAAGGAAGGAAACAAACATCCATTAAGTTCCTACTGTGTGCCAGGTCCTCTACTAAGTGCTTTACAAATGGTATCCCTGGAGAGTAGATAATATTGTTATTGAAATATAGATTAAAAGTGGCTTTCCCAGGGTCACATAGCTAATAAGTTTACAAGAGTGTATTTGAACTCATTCTTCCTAATCCCAGGACCAACTGCCTGAGAACATAGATGGTTGGATCCTGGCCTTTTAGAGGTAGAAGGAGTATTGAAGATTATTAGTATCCTTGTTTTATGGGTAAAGAAACTGAAGAAAAAAGAGATTATCCTTTTATTCAAGGCCACAGTATTGTAAAGCTGGTCTCATGAGATCTAGTGCCCTTTCCAAAGTACCCAGTAGCTGACTTTTAATTCTTTTGGCTTCTCCAAGAAAAATTGGGAGACAATTATAAATAAAAATACAGAGACTCTATGTTGTGATTCAAACTCCATTAACTAGTGGGCTTCAGTTCTTTCCCCTTCTCAAAATCAATTTTGTGTTTTATGGATCTGGGTATGTGTTTTATTCCCTCTATTATCTTGTATGTTCCATGAGGTTAAAGACAGTCTTCTAGTACCTAGATCTAATGCCATTCACAATCAGCTTTCCAGAAGAATGCTACTGTGAACAGCTTTTAAGGTTCTGATTACACAGTATAGTGATCACTCTATTCCATAATAAATCAAAGCAAAACTTTCACAGAAAATCAAGGTACAGCATTCACAGTATTACAACTTATCACAGAAAATCACAATATAATATTCACAACATAGTCTCAAAGTACAATAGTCAAAGTTTTCTACTCATGGGGCAACTGAGTTAGTCAGTCACTTATCAGTAACAATCATATAATAGTCACAATATAATGTTCACAACATAGTCTCAAAGTAAAATAGTCACTCCTAAGTTAACTTAATCAGTCACTTATTCAGCAAAGTCTTCCACTCTTGGGGCAAAGTCTTGATTAACTCAATCAGTCACTTGTTCACCGATCAGTTACTAAGCATCATATACAAAATCCTCCGCCCCTTAGGTCACTAGTAAACTATAATTTCAATCTTTATTCAGTACCCACGGAGAGGTCTTTTTATCTTGACTTGGGGGCCTGTTCTCAGATTTCCTGGATCCCCTTCCATGGTCCCAGATTCTACCTGGATTCACCAGACTGTCACCTGGGTTCAATGGCAGACAGCTCCCAGTTCCTTGTCTAGCTCTCTGGGTAGGTCCTGCTCCACACTGAAGTTCACAGGGTCTGGTCCATGTCAGATCCTTCACCATTTCTGCTCCAGGGAATTCAAGGCTCAACCAAGCCACAAACAAAGTCTCAGCATCCCAGTCATGCTTCCTAAGTAACCTGGCCTCCTGGCTCCTGGCTCCAGGCTCTTGGGATCCTGGCTCCAGGCTCTTGGGATCCTGTTCAGAAGAAGCTCCACCACCATAAGTTTTCAGGAAATTCTGGCTCAGTTCTCCATTCTTCTGTAGCTGCTCTGCCACTGGGTCTTGGTCTCAAATTCTGACTGTGCCTCTCTGGGGCTTTTCCTTATATACACACAGCATTATCTTCCTGTTTCAGCCAACTTCTTCCTGTTACATCAGTAACAGCAGACAGGACTTCATACCTTCTGTTTCCCCAACAGAGGCTTGATCAGTTACCAAGTGCTAAGTACCTGCTACTTTTGCCAACACAAAGGGTCTTCAAATTCAAAATTACAGCTGGGGTGATCACAAGCCATCTGCATGTCAAGCACTAAACGCTATTTTTGCCATATGACAGTTGCTAATCTGTGTTTGTAGAGGGAATTCTCACACTATGAGGTTCCTACATAGTGAAATCATAAGTTGGGACCAAAAAGACATGTAAAATTACATAGTGACAGTTTGGCTATAGATAGGATGCTGGTCTTGGAGTCAGGAAGACTTTGGAATATTGTTTATAATGTCTTGGTTGCCTCAGTCATACTCTATTGGATTTAATAGGTACATTTTTCATACTATTTTTGATCTGGGACTGGAAAGGACCTCAGTGTTCAGTTCTCTCACTTTATATTTGAAGAAACTGAGGTCCACAGGGGAAGGTTAAGCTCTTTGCCCAAGGTTCCACAGGTAGCTAGTAATTAAGGCAGGATTTGAACCCAAAGTTTTTGACCTTACCATACCATGCAGCCATTTGTTTGAAGGCAGTGCTGACACAGAGGTTGCCTAAACTGAGGAAAACTACATATCTGCCTTTTGTGCCAATCTTTCTGCTAGTCTGGGCAAGAAGACCATTCCACCATTCGCTAACAGGTACCCTGAATAGCAAAAAGTCACTGACACTGAACTACTTTTGTAGAGTAAAAAATAAAACTTTTCATTGGAGTATGAATCTAACAGGTTTTAAATCTAGGTATTTCTTCATAGATGATACCAGGTCTTTGTTTTTAAGATACTATAATAATAATGATAATTAATGATAATATAATAGTCAATATTTACTTAATCCTTAAAGATTTGTCACACATCTTACATGTTAGCTCATTTCTTCCTTCTGGGAACCTAGAGGATTGGTGGCATTATTATTCACATTTTATAGCTGAGGAAACTGAGGCTGAGAGCTTAGGTGATTTGCCCAGGGTTAGTAAGTGTAAGAGGCAGAATGTGAGCTTCAGGCCACCTCTTTCTATTGTGCTCTCTAGCTACCAGAAAAGAACTTATGTGAAGGAGTATGATGCTGTCCCCAGTCCCCCCCTTCGCACCTCCCTCACCCCTGGTGAAATTCTGGAAGATTCTGCCAAGTTAGAAAAGAGTCATATTATAAATGGGAAGAGTATTGTATTAGATTTAAGGCATCTGGGCTCAGCTGTCAGCTGTGGTACATACAGCTTTGTGTGGTCTTAGGTCATATTCCACTTTACCTTTTATAAGCCTTAGTATCTCCATTTGTAAAATGAGAAAGTCAGTGGAGTAGATATCCAGAGGCCTTGGCCTTTTTTTTTTGGTCATTAATATGGTATTTAATAAATGGAATAATGTACCATTTTACAGCAGGCCTTTTTTAAACCTAAAGAATTGTCATTAAATTTTCTTATCCAATGTTTCTGTATCAGTACAACCTCTTTTTATTTAGGTTTATATCTATCAAAGCGTTTACTTACAAGTATTCATAGAAAACTCTGTAGTGGCTTAAGTTCTAAGTCCATGATTCTGTGAAAGCCCTCTAATATAGGCCTACCATGGATTTCATGTCTTTTGTCCAAGGACCCCCCTAAGTAAGTTTGGAGAGGCCATTATAATGTTGACTGGAAGGTGATGAGATATCTTTTTTGTTGTTATTGGTCACATCCATTCTCAGGACTGTAATTTTCTAGAGAGAGGTTGTGGTCTTTATCTTCACACTAAAAAAAGCAAAGATCTCTGAAATATAAAGAGACAATCTAAACCCAATCAGCTTTATTAATAGTATAACTAAATGCCACTGTCATATGGCAAAAATAGCGTTTAGTGTTTGACATGCAGATGGCTTGTGATCACCCCAGCTGAACTACCATTCCACAAGTTAGTGGGATTCTCATGTATGTAAATATGCTCCTATTGTCCTTAGTAACATTGTTTCACTTAATACCTTTTTTTTCTGATGATACCCTTAATGTCAAGTCAGCAAGCATTTTTTATTAAGTACTTACTATGTTTCTAGGGTACTGTGCTAAGTTCTGGGGATACAAATAAAGGCAAAAACCCCTGCAGGGTAGGGTGGGTATGCATGAGCATGATTATTTAATCATTCTTTCAGAGCTGCTGAATAACCTGTCCTATTTCCAGACCCAAAGATATAAACCTCACTTTAGTTTTTAGATCATTTACTCTTCACTTTTGGAGGGCAGGCAAGGTGCCAGCTTGTAGGAAACCTCAAATGAAATTTTGCCACAGTCACTACTTGTAAATACACAAAACAAAACCTTTCAAAGAGTAGGTGTATGTTTTGTATGTGGAGGGCTGGGTGGAGGGGGTACATCCTTTGCTTTCAATGTTATATATTTGCAAAGGAAAGTCCATTTAGTGTCAGAAAGTTAACATACTGTTATTTAAGTATTTACAGGATCAGTGATTTCATCTAAGTGGATATTCACTCTGCCAACAGTGGCCAGAAATTTCATCAGTCTGTTACCATTCTAGTGATGAACATCTTTTAATTCCTTCCCAGGTGGTGCATCCTACTTAATGCCATAAATATAATCAAACCCTTTCCAGTTTGGTGTAATTGACCAGAGCCAGTTGTACCCTTCTGGTATAGCCCTGGAGAATCCTGTAGTCCTCTCCATGCCATAGTTGCATTGAGGCAGGATCCTTGTGGAGACTGCTCAGTAAAACTTGGGGAAAATATATTCCCATGCAGGAGTGTTTTTGTAGTGCAATTTGTATTTCTTTTCAGTACAATAACTTAAGTGACTAAAGTGCAGTATTTTTTTGGCTTCATTTTCAGAACTAGGTGAAACCTCTAAGGTTCATTCCTTCTCTATGATTTTTTGCTGGACATTCCCTGATGAATTGCTCTGGTATTTCATTGAGTTCAGGAGTTGAAAGGGGCTGCCTTCATTAGTCCTCTTTGCCTTAAAAGACTCTCACTTGGTTCTTTCTCCTATAGATACTTGTTGCTACTCATTTATTGGCTGAGATGAATGTATGTTAACAAATCTGGGTTTTAGTTTTAAACAGTCATCCCTTGTGTGACAATGGGCTAGTCATTTCCCATTTCTAGGCCTCGGTTTCCTTCTTTGTAAAATGAGAATTTAATCTAGCATCTTTTGATTCCTTAGTAAATAAAATCATACCAGAGGAACAAAAGAGAATGCTTTTGAGGGGAGGGGATGGGGAGCAAAATAGACATTTGCTTCTCTTTGCAGACCTTAAAGCTCCAAAGGAATGGAGCTTTATCTGACAGCTTTGGTGACAGTAATGATAGCAATAGCATTTATAAAAGACTGTAAGGTTTATGACAGAATGGTGACTTATTTTGTCACCATTGCTATCATCATCACCATCACCATCATCTTTGTCATTTTTTAATATTAAGTGTGGAGCAGAGGAAAGTAGAAATGAATTGTCCATAGCTTGGTATTAATACTTCCTTTAGTCATGTTTTAGTGAACATTCAAATTATGAGGTTTATTCTTTGCGGGGGATGAGGGGGCTTTTTGGCCGGGAAAGGCAGGTCAGTTGGGGTGAAGTGACTTGCTCAAGGTCACAGGGCTAGTAAGTGTTAATTGTCTGGAGGCTGAATTTGAACTCAGGTCCTCCTGACTCCAGGGCCAGTGCTCTATTCACTGTGTCACTAGTTGCCCCTGAAGTTTATTCTTTGAGATAAAAACAGGAGCTTAAAAAAAAAAAACAACAAAACAGGAATAAATGAGGTAGCATGGCAAACTGAAAATGGCAAACATGTCATTGAACTTGTGTTAAAATCCCTACTCTTCCCTTTGTGTCCCTAGGCAAGTCACTTAATTTCTCTTAGGCCTCAGTTAACTTAGATAAGTTGCTTTTTAGATCTAATTGTCTGATCCTGTGAATAGTCTTCTGGGTTTTAAAATTTTTATCTTTCATGCTTATTTTTATGTTCTTATACTTTGATTTACATATTTGAGTACCCATTACTGTGTTTTGAATTTATTCAGAGGGCATCTAAGTGACCCAATTGAATAGAGTCAGGCCAGGAGTTAGGAAAATACAAGTTCATATTTGGCCTCAGGTTCTTATTTGCTATGTGACCATGTGACAAGACACCAAATGTCTCCTTGCCTCAGTTTCCTTATCTGTTAAAGCGAGGATAATAATAGCATCTTCCTTCCAAGGTTGTTGTGAGGATCAAGTGAGGTAATAATTTTAAAGCTCATAACACAGTGCTTGGCACATGATAAGTGCTATATAAATGTTAGCTGTTATTATTTAAAGTATGCTTGTATCCATCCATCCATCTTCTATGGATCTATGTATTTATCTATCTAATCTATTTTTGTGGAAGCCAGATCTCCTTATTTTCAACCAGGCTGAAAATATAGCTGTCACTTATGGGCCCCCTCCTGCTGTTGATCAACATGGAAGCTTCTACCTACTCAAGAGACTCTCCTTCAGCCTTCAGTACCAGAGACTATAGTCATGCAACACCACCCTTCTGTCTCCCACAAATTAAATTCTGTTGCTTTTAAAAGTGGGAACCATTTTCAGGAGCATTCAGGCTATTCCTTACCCCTGCCAGATTAGGGGTTTGTCCTTGAAGAAACTAAGCCTGTGAAATATTCTCAGGACTTCCAAAATACCTTCCTTTCACAAAGATGAATAAATTGCAGCATTGAGCCTATGATGAGTTGTCTGTTGCTCAGCTGGTACAAATTCTACATTTGTGTTCTCTAAACAATTCTTGAAAATTATTCCCCTTTGGCAACATTGGTGTCCATGGGAGGCATTGAATCTTCCTGGGAACATTGACAAGTTCCTTTATTACAAAGTAAATCCCTACTAGGTATCACATCGAGTAAAAATTATATGCATAGAATATGTAATATTTTAAAATACTTTAAAAACAAGTTGACCTGTGATTTAAATAATAACAAAGAATGCCATGTAAGGAACTTACTTTGACTCTACTATACTATGTTGCTTCTCCCATTTGTCATTTTCTATAGATAATTCTATAGAATTAATTCCAAGGTTAGCATGTTGTAGTGGAAAATCAGAAGATCTGAGTTCTAGGTGCAGATATGCCAGTACCTTGATGTGTGAGACAGTATGTGCTAGAGTTGGAAAAGGAAATGCATTCAATTCCCAGCTTTGTCATTGGTGAGCTGTGTGACCTTGTACAAGCCATCCCCCCTGCCATGAGTCTGAATTTTATCATCTGTAAGATAGGAAGGTCTGTTTCTTACGAGTCGAAGTCTCTCTCTCTAAACTTCAGTTTTCTTTTCTGGAAACCTCAATTCAATAAAGATTTAGAAAGTAGCTTACTATGTCTAAAGTCCTTTGTGAGGTACTGGGGATACAAAAAAGTTTGAAGGAATTTAAATCTTAATATAAAGGGGTTGAGTAGGTGACATTTATATGGTGCCTAAGTTCCAGGTACAACAACCCGGTGAGGTAGATGTAGTGGAGAAGAGCATTGTCTTGAGAGCCAGAGTTCTCTCTATAACATTGAACGATCCTGGGCCTTATTTTGTAAAAGGTAAAATGGTATGAGAAAATCTATGGGATTGATAACAGTTTTAGTGTGAGATGAAATGCAATGATGTCTGTAAAGGGATTTGTAGATCTTGAAACCTCTGTTGATGCTGTTTATTTATTCTAACATGAGAGAAGTGGGCAAGATGATTTTTCAAGGCTCCATCATGGCCCTAGTTCCACTGCAGTGTTTTCTATCAGGAAATTATATCATCATACCCTTAGCTTAGGCCTTGAGTGTTGTTAGACACTGACTTTGGCCTTTCCTGGCTCTTTATGAAGTGCCAGTTTTTTCCTCCCTGTAAAATGAAGGGTTTGGATTACATGATCTTTGGGGTTCCTTCCAGGTCTCAATCCTCTAATCTTGACTTCAGAGTAGGTAAAAGTACAAGCTGGAAGAAACCATTTTGGGAAACCATCCCAAGAAGAAATTGATAGGTCTGTGTAAGAGGCTTAGTTGGGGGAGGGACCCTGAATTTTCACCATAGATAAATCTAGCAGCGTCCCAAGTTTCTGTTCTTATGAAAGGGTTTTATTGGCCTTAAAAATGCTTGGAAAATACACAAAGGAAGGTGGACAGCTTCCAGATCAGAAATGTTTACCTTTTGAGTATCGGACTGGAACATGAAGAGCCGATTTTCTAAACAGTCCTTGGTTGTCAGGTCTACCCCGTGCTAGGCAAATTCCAAGAGACTACAAATCCAGGTGGTCGAGGCTGCCTGTTTCCCCTCATCCTCAGTCTGCATCTGCAGAGAGAAGGGATGCTTCTGAGAGAAATACCCAGCTACTCTAGGCTTCTCAAAAGAATGCCGTAAAGCTTAATTTTGGAAATATTCCAAATAAGGGGGAATGATTGAAATGGACCCCTGTGCCATCCAAGTGATCCATTTGTCATGTGTAGCCTGACCTGCCACATTGGATTGTGCTAGCCTAGGGTTCTAAGACATTGGTCAGAGCCCTTAAAGGAAGCCTTCTTGCCCAGACCACTACATCCCTCCCTGATAGACCTGATATTCCAGGACTATGTGGCTTTACTTTTCTTTCCCAGTTTTGGGAATTTGTAATGTTGGAGTGGGGGAAGGATAGTAGATTGAGAATAATCTCTAAAACCAGAGTGACCACACCAAGAAACTTTCTCTTTCCTTCCATAGCTTCCTCTTTCCTGTCCAATCACAGGGATAGGAATTTTGCATGTGGCCTTTACTAAATTGCACATTAATTCATTAGGGCCTTAGTTTCCTTTCACAGAGATTTTGTGCAGATCAAGTGAGAGTATTTTGTAGAGCAGTTTGCATTCATGGATTTAGCGATTGAAGGAATTCTAGAAGCCATCTGGGACAGCTCCTTTATCTCACAGAGGAGGAAGCTGAGGCTGTGCAGAGATACATGATTTCCTTAAGGTCACACAGGTCTCCTGACTCCAAGGAAAGTGCTCCATTCAAAATGAACCACTCCTACATGGTTCAGTACAAAGGAGTCTGAGGACCTAGATTGGAACCCCAGTTTTGCAAGTTACTACCTGTGTTACCTCAGTTTCCTCAGCTATGAAATGGTGACTGGATTTTGAAACAATACAATCCTTTATAAATGTGGGCCATTGTAGCATAGTATGATTATATTTAATTATGTTAATATTGTGAGCCAATTTTCCTTAGTGGGTATAGAGCCAGATTGGAATAAAAAATAAATCAGTCTCAACAAGTCTTTATTAAGGGCTTAAGAAACCAGTCATACCAGATTCAATTTAATAGGGATTTACTGGGCAAGTATTTAAGTGTTGAGTTTGAATTCTGCCCCAAAACTTACATCCTTCACAATTCATTTAATCTCTCTCAGCCTTAGTTTCCTCCCCTGTAAAATGGGGATAATAATAGTACCCAGATCACAGGATTGCCCTAAGAATCAGCCGTTAAGTGCTATTTAACATATAATTGTGTAATATTATATAATTATATTATGTGATATATGATGATACCAGCTATTATGTGTTCACAAATGAAATAGAAGGCAGAGTTTTTGTCTTCATGAAGTTTGTTGGTGAACTAAGATGCAATTTGAGAAAAATAATGATTATGTAATTGTGGCATAATGGATAAAGAACTGCCTGTGGAACCAGGAAGACCTTCTTTCATATCCTGCCTACTGGTTCTGTGGCCCTGGATAAGCTTCTTAAACTTTTTAGTGCACTAGGTAGTTCTATAAGACTAAGTTCTAGAGAAGATGTTGATCTGTATTGGTTACTCATTTAGGAGTTCCCTATATCAGTGAAATCAGAGATCCAATCTGTATCTTTCTGTTTTTCCTGTCTGAACATCTTTTCATCCATCTGTCTAACATCTAGCATTCCAACTCTTCTCTGTATTTTTACAGCTATAAGATTAATTCAGTCCCTCTTTACCTAGATTGGTTTAGTGACCTCCTATTCTGTTTACCTGACTTCAGTTTTCTCCACATTCCACTCCATCCTCCATTCTGTTATGACAGTGATTTTCCTCCAGTATAGTTCTGACCACATTATTCTCCTACTCAGTAAACTTCAGTGGCTTCCTAGTGCTTTAAAGATAAAATGTAAGTTCTTTGTTTAGCTTTTAAAGCCTTATACACCATGGCTCCAGTTTTTCCAGCCTTATTGGACACTCCTACTCATGCCGTATGATCCAGTCAATTTGGCCTCTTTCTTCTTCCATATGACATGCCATCTCTCATTTCTGTGCCTTTGTACTGGTTATTCCTTATGCCCAGAATGCAACCATCACTTTGTATCTCCCTGCTTCTCAAGATGCAGTTTTTAAGTACCTCTTTTTACGTAAAACCTTGTGGGGTCTCTTCAGTACCATTTCTTTCTCCTCCCCTCAGTGTTCTTTGCCCCTGTCCTCCTCACTCTACTTTGCATTTATTTTGTTTACATAGGTATACATATATGTATATGTGTGAGTACACACGCATACTTGTCATCCTCATTAGGATGCAAAATGTTTTGCTCATAGGGATGTTTCATTCATTGTATTTGAATTCTCGGTGACTAACATAGAGCCTGGTATATAGTAGATAATTACTAAATGGTTATTGATTGATATTTTCAATGCTTGGCAATTGAGAATAGTCTAACTGCTTTAGAGACTGAAGTATTGTCCTTTCTCTTATTCCTTTAGCTCAACCTTAGCAGACCAATTGAGGAGCAAGGCCCACTGGATGTAATCATACACAAACTGACTGATGTCATCCTTGAAGCCGATCAGAATGACAGCCAGTCTTTGGAGTTGGTTCACAGATTCCAGGTGGGTAATTTCCATTGCCTAGAGAAACCACTGTTTATCTGTTCATCTAATTATTTATCTGTCTGCTTTTATCCTCATCCTCTTCTTCCTCCTCATTTTCAGTTTGCTGATCTGTACTAAGTACCAGGAGTGATACAACATTTCATTAGGTGATGATCACAGTTTATATGGGCCTGAGATATAACCATCACTGAATTCTATGCAGTAAAATGTGATTAGAGCACATGTAGAGAAATATAAATAATGTACTTTGTGATCTTTTGAGAAAAATCAAGTCTGTCTACAATAGAACCCCCTTTGTCACTTCCCCTCTTCTCTTCCTCAAAGACCTTTTCAGTCTTTACTCATACATTCTATTTTCTTATATCCTTTGCAACGATATCTTGTTGAAGATCTTGCATCATGAAGCTATGTTGCTTGTGTCTACTACAAATTTATGTTATATAATATCAACTGGGCCCTCAGTGGGGCAAGGCAATGCTTTTATCATACCTTAGTTGACTCATTGACCCACTTACCACAGCAGTTTTTCCACCTTTTCATTATTCTTCAGATGACTCATCTCACCTCTCTTCTTCATTCCTTCCCTCCCATCCTCCTTTCAGTCAAGAACCTTGCTTTATACAGAGGTATCTCAGATGTCTCAGTGCAGCTTTAAGCTACTAAAGCTTGCACTACACCTTTTAGGACATACTTTATTTCCTTGAGACCTTTTGAAGAGAAGTATCATTTCATCACTCAGATTTCTTCTGCAACTCTCTTCTCTTTCACCTCTATGTCATGAGGAGGTGGCTCTTTTCTTTGCCAAGGTAAAGCCCTTCTACATGCCTGCATCAGATTGTACCCTCTATCATTCCCACACATTTACATTCAGTCACTTTCTGTCTGTATTCCTATTAACTACAAACATGCCCACATCTGTCCTTTATCAAAAACTGTCACTTAATCCATTCCTTGCCAATACCCTTTGTCTTATGTCTCTCTTCAATATTGTGATTAGAGAAGACATTTCTTTGATCAGAGTCTCCACTTACTTTCCTCTTACTAGTTTTTTGTTTTTTTTACTTTTTGGAGGGCAGTTGGGGTTAACTGACTTGCCCAAGGTCACACGGCTAGTTTTTGTGCTAACTGTCTGAGGCTGGATTTGACCTTAGGTATCTTTGTAACTTGTATATATCCCCTTCTCTCATTAGACATTGTCACCATCTAGGTGCACTCCCATATCCCCTCACAGCCAGGCTTTGGCACTGACATTTTGCTTGATCTTCCTGCCTCAAGTTTCTCCCTACTGCAGTCCATCTTCTGCTTGGTTGTAAAGTTGAAGTGATAAAGTTGATATGAGCATATCAGTCCCCTGTTCAGTCACTTCCAGTGGCTCCTTGTTACCTCCAGGAAAAAACATAAAATTCTCTATTTGACCTTCAAAATCTTTCATTACCTGTCCCTTTCTTACTTTTCTAATCTTCTTATACCTTAACAGTCCTTCCAGATACTCTGTGACTTAGTGATGATGGCTTCCTGGCTGTTACCTGAACCTCCAACTAATATTTTCAACTCTTCTTGTCTCCTGTGCCTCAAATTCTGTCCCTTTCTATCTTTACTTCCTGTCTTCCACCAAATCCCAGCCAAAATCCCACCTTTTATAAGACTTATCCCTGTCATCCTAGTGCCTTCTTTTCTGTTGAATAACTCCAATATATCTTGTGTGTGTAGTTTATCATATATATTTATGTACATATACATATATAAATATAGATATATAATAAATAATTGTAAGCATGTTGTCTCTCTCATGAGACTGTGAACTCCTTGGGAGTAGTCTTATTTTTTGCCTTTTTTTTTCTTTTTGGCATCCCAAACTCTTAGCACACATACTTACATAGTGAGTGTTTAAAAATGTGTGCTGACTGACCAACTATACTCTCCTCATTTGCTGTAGTTGCTGAGAAAGAAGTGATCCTTCTCATTGCCATGGCTAATTCTTCAGTTACTGTGCTTTTTACATTATCTCCTCCTGTTTCTAAAGGGGTTTTCCCCATTAATTATATCCTCTCCATGCCCTCTATTCTTCTCTCTCTCTCTCCACTTCCCTCATCCCTCGTTCTTAGTCCACTGACATCTTCTTAATTGAAAACGCACTTTTCCTTAGTAAACCTTTCCAAGTGACTCTAAGATCTCCTCAACCTATTTTCCTATTTAACTCTATTCCCTTTCACGGTCATATCCTGAAGAGTCATTTCTACTTGTTGCTTCTACTTCCTTATTCCTCCTCCCTCTCCCCCATATTAGCCATGTTGAAAAAGAAAACACAAACAAAATAATAAAAATAGAGTTAAAAAAAACAACAGCAAAACTATATTTCAGTCTGCATTCAGAGTTTCTCAGTTCCTTCTCTGGAAGTAGATAGCATTTTTCATCATAGGTCCTTCAGCATTGTTTTAATGTCTTGATCAGAATAGCTAAGTCTTTCACAGTAATATTGCTGTTTTTTTCCATTTTTTTTACTTTGTTTTATTGTTCCTTGACATTTCATGGAGTCATTAGTTTCCATTTGCCCAGTTCTAATTTTTAAGGAATTCTTTTCTTCAGTTAGCTTTTGTACCTCATTTCCCATTTGACCAATTCTGCTTTTTAGGGTGTTATTTTCATCAGTGGATTTTTGTACCTCTTTTTCCATTGGTCAATTCTGTTCTTTAAGGTTTTATTTTCTTCAGTATTTTTTGTGTGCCTTTTTTTACCAAGCTGTTGTCTTTCCTTCCTTTGCTTTCTTTTCTTTTTTTTTTATTTTGATGTAGGTAGGGCAGTTGAGATTAGTAACTTGCCCAGGGTCACATAGCTAGTAAGTGTCTGAGGCCAAATTTGAACTCAGGTCCTCCTTACTCTAGGGCCAGTGCTCTGTACACTGTGTCACCTAGTTGCCCTTTTGCTTTCATTTGTTTACCTGATTTTTCCTCTATTGCTCTTATTTGGTTTTGAAAATCCAATTTTTAGTTCTTCCAAGAACTCTTGTTTGGCTTGTGTCCAATTCATATTTTTCCTTGTGGCTTTGCTTGTAGCAGTTTTGACTTCATTGTCTTATTCTGAGTTTGTGTCTTGGTTTTCTGAGGCACCCATAGTAGCTTTTTTATGTTCAGGATCTTTCTGTTGTTTTTGTTGTTATTTGCTTATTTTTTCACCCTAATTTTTTTATTTGGAATGTTTGGTAAGTGTTGCACTACTGTTCTTGGCATGGAGGGTGGGGTGGAGGGAGAATGGGACTGGAGGCTGTCTCAAACTTTAGGCTTTTTTGGCATTGCTGTTTTCACAGGTAGTTCTGGGGGTTTGGAAGTTTTGAGATTCTTCCACGGTGGTATGATCTGGGGGGAGGTGTGGTTACTGCTCTTCTGGTTTGAACTTTGGTCTTCATCCAGGAAGGATCCCAGATCCCTTGGGATTGTAAACATTACTGCTTCTTAGGGCCTCTATTTCCTTTTGACAGCAAACAAGTGGTTCCTTAGGGTCCTTGGTTCCTTGAGGTTGGAAGTGATACTGTCTCTCAGGGCTCTCTCTCTCTTTTGGCATAAATTGCTCCTCTCCACCTTTAATTATGACCCAGAAGTGGGTATAGGCAGTGGAGTTGCCTAGTCGTGTGTCCAGTGCTAGCACAGGAGTCCCCTATAATCTCTTTCTGACCAGTTGTTTTTGTTGTCACCAGCTAGTCCCACCACTGGTGTTTCATCATGCCATCCTCCTTCCCCATGTCATAGATCTCTCTTTCCAGCCTGTTTTTGTCTTGGGCAGGATGAATATCTCACTTTATAACCTTTTGTTTACTGTGCTGCCTTCAGAATTTGATTTCAAGTGTTTGTTTTTTAAATTTTGAGGGCAATGTTGGGAGATCTCAGGTAAGGATTTTCTCTTTTCTGCCATTTTGGTTCCCCTTTATTAATTTCTGTCTTCATCACTTTCTTACAACTGCTTCAATGTTTCAACTTCTTCCAACTCTTCAATGAGCCCCTGTGAGCCCCTGTTAAATCTGACAGACTTTTCTTTATCTTTGTCCTCCTTTGAAACTTTTGATGTTGAAAAGCATGCTTTCTGCCTGGATACTATTTCTTCTTTTGACTTCTGTGATACTACTTTCTCCTGGGTTTCTCCCTACCTGCTGACTTCTTCTCAGTCCCCTTTGCCAGAATTATCAATCTCCTGTCCCTTAAGTGTGGGTGTCCCGGGTCTCCTCTTCTTTTTTCTCTGTATTTTTTTTTTTTGCATCCTCTCCCTATTAGAATGAAAATTCTTTAATGCCCAGATTTTTCCTTTTTTTCCTTCCTTTTGTATTCCCTAGCATTTCATACAGTGTGTTTAACTATTGTTTGTTGAATTGATTATAATTAAGACTAGAAGATCAAAGTTGGTCGTTTAGCAGGGGTTTCCTAAAGGTTTGGGGCGGGGGAGGTGTTGGCATTTGAGTTGGTCTTTAATATTGGGTCTGAATTTGACTGGTGAAGGAGTAGGAGGGCATTCTAGGCAGAGGAATTAGTAAAGCCACACAGGTATGACCAGGTGACCAGCAGTAATTTGACTCCGCTAAAGCAAAAATAAATGGGATGTGAGGTAGGAATATTAGATAAAGCTGGAAAAACTTAAGAGTGATGCCAGACTGAGAATGCCAGGCAGAGGAAGGTGTTAAGTCCAGTGATTTTCAAACTTTTCGGTCTCAGGACCCTTTTATACTTTTAAAAATGATTGAGGACCCCCAAAGAGCTTTTGTTTAAACCTTGGAAAGGTTTAAGTTGTGTTTTTAACTATTGAGATGTACTGTATTCAAAATTATTATTGTTATAAAATTATTAAGGAAATAATTTTGACATTATAAACCCCCTGAAAAAAACTCCTGGAACCTTGGGTTCCTTAGACTATACTTAGAGAACTGTTGTTTTCATCTGTTGTTACAGGAGATGACTGAAGGGGGAAGGGATATATTTGAAAAGGAAAGTGATGTAAAAATAAGAGCTGTCCATAAAATATGATTTTTAAAAAATGAGAGAAATAGAAGGGTCAAAGATAACTCCAGTGTTTTCATTATGGAAACAGTGAATGTTTCTTCTGTTGAGGAAAGTAGGCTTATTACTATTTTTTTTTCCTTTGAGGGGACAAGAATCACAAGTTCAGTTTTAGACATGTTGATTTAATGAAAGACTTGACCTAGATGAGTTGAGTGTCCTTCTAGTTAATGCTGACAGCCTCTAATTCTGTTTTTTGTTCAGACTTGCATTCTCATTAAAATAAAAAAAGGAGACTCCCAGTATAAACACTCCCTTCACTTACCCATTTCCTCTACTGTGCTCTAGCTTAATCTCAGAAAGTTGCCTGGGACATTGAGAGGTTTAAGTGACTTGCCCAGAGTAATGCAGCCAGCATAGATCTCTGGTCTGATTAACTGTGGATGACTGATTCTTTCACCATTTTCTCTGTGCCCTGTTGTTTTAAGTTTCTTTATAACTGCAACTTGCTGTGTTATAGGGGCTCTTCTAGTTCTTAGTCCTCTGGTCTTTGATTTTGAAAGAACCCTGAAGAGGTTGCCTTAGTGTTTAATTGGCACTTTTCTTGATGGTTTTATTTCTGACCTCTGTGTTCCCTTCCTTGAATATCTCTTGCTGTGTCTCTCATTTGTTGTAAGATAAAACCAAAACAATAGAACAGCTCTTCAAGTTTCTCTCTTTGGTAGGTACTGGCATTCAGATCTTTGGGCAGTTTCCTTTTCTCCTAAGCTGTCCCAAACCTACTCATTCTGGGTACATATCTTATACTTTCTCTGTTGTCTTCTGCCTGTGATTTATATTTTTGGATACTGACTATAGATATCATGAAAAACCACATATCATAAAGTTGATATTTTTAAAAGATTTCCTTTTGGAATTTTGGTGTTTTCAGAGAACTTCTTTCAGACTATTACAAAGATGAAATTATTCTTTTTTCCAAAGAAGAAGTGGGGGGGTCAGTTTTTCAAATGATATTAATATGTTTTAAAGACATTTGATTTTTTTTTTAAATTACTATGTACATCTTTGAACTCTGCATTCTTTTACTGATTCTCAGTTTTGCTTGAATTTGGCTATGGTATTAACACCAATTATTGATTTTGGTTTTAAATTGGATCCTGAAGGGAGCAAACAACAACTTACATGTGTATTGTAGCTTAAAACATTTTAATCCTCTCTCAGTGCCTGGTTCAGTGTTCTGTACAGCCTGGGCAGTTATAGGAAATGTTCACTGAATGAATAAAAAGTACTTTTTCTGTAATATCTCATTTGATAAAATAGATAATACCAGAATCCTAGATAGTAGATAGTGCAAATATTTACACATACACACCCACACCCCACCAACACCCCCCCCCACACACACACCCTCTACACCTACACCATTTTTCAGTTAAGTGAATTAGTGACTTGCCCAAGGTCTAACAATCGAAGTATCAAGTAGCGTGTAGCCATATGCAGCTGTAAGTCTTCTGATACCAAGGTCATTGTTCTTTCTACTCTGCTGCCCAGGAGTGCCTGCACATACCTACTTTTCTTCCTGTTCCTTTTTCCTTCCAGACTTTATCTCACCAATCACTAGCTGTGGCAGTAGCTAGCTATCTGGAAAAGTGAGAGCTAGGAAAGGCCTTAGCTTGAAAAAGCCAAGGTCTACTACTGTATCCAGGGCCATCTCCAGTCATCCTGATCTATATCTTCCCTAGACCCACATGGCTCTAGAGGAGAAAGTGAGGCTGGTGACATTGAACAATCCTCCCTCTCTTAAATCCAATTCACCTGAAAAAGTCATGGAGGAGCAGCTAGGTGGCACAGTGAATAGAGCACCAGCCCAGAGGACCTGTGTTCAAATTTGGCCTCAGACATTTACTAGCTATGTGACCTTGGACAAGTCATTTAACCCCAATTGCCCTGTCTTCCCCCTCCAAAAAAAATGCAAAAGTCATGGCATCATCTTCTTGATGCCATGGTCCTCTTTGAGAATAAAGAACTAACAACAACAATCTGGAAAGGTCCTATTCTCATATTCTAAGGAAAGGGGTAAAAGGGAGAATATTCATCATACCTCTTTACATTATTTCTGGACCTAGTTTGATTCCTCTCTTGAGTCATCTGTGTTATGGCTCTGGTCAGAAATAATTTAGTAATTGACCATTTCTCCTATAAAGAAACCATACACAATCTCACTTTAATTTTAAAATACAGTTGGCTTATGTGTCAGACATTTATTTAGTGTGGAGACATCATGGTGCAGTGGAAGGATTATATAGTATTGGTAGTCCAAGTACCCAAGTTCAATTGATAGCTGCTACTCATTACTTTTGGGATGTTGGGCAAATCACTTAGCCTCTCTAGGCCTCAGTTTCTTCATCTGCATAGTGATGGCGTTGACCTAGATGGTGTCTTCCAGCTCTAGATTTGTGGTCTTTTGATTCTTCTGAAGAGTGCTATTCTAGATTCTTGGGGAGATACAGAGTTCTTATTAGACCAAAATCTCTTGGAGCCCATAGTTAGTAGGAAACTTACAAAGTACAGGAAAGATGCTAATAAAATTAAGAAATAATATGTTGTATTCATGTACCACAGATTGTTTAGTCATCCCCCCAGTCTATGGGCATCCAATTTGTTTCTCAGTTTCTTGCTATCAGAAAAGTGCTGCTAAAAATGCTTTGGTGTATGTGTAGGCTTTCTTCTTCCAATGGCCTCCTAGTAATGGAGTCTCTATGGTCAAAATATGTACTTTTTAATCACTTTATTTGCATGCTGAGGGAAATGAGTGATATTAAAATTACCAGAAGACATAATAAAAACTTATCTTTAAAAATAATGTATGTTAGTATGATACACAGATGCTTTGAAGTCTGAGGGGAAGATCATTTCCACTCTTGGATCAAGGAAGGCTCCATGGAAGAGGTGTCAGCATTGAGTTTGAGTCTTAAGGGGTCACAGAAATTCTTTGAGTGCTGTTTTTGTGGGACATTTATAGAGAGCTTGCTATTTGCAGTGCTTTTCTCATGGATGTGAACGTGAAATATTATTCCTCACTATGCTTTGGGGAGAAACTTGTGTCCTCTTCTAAAAAGTTTCTCTTTTAGGCTGTCTCTGTATTAGAGAGGAAACTGATAAAAGGAAGGCTTAGTAAGAATTTTATTTCAGAACAAATTGGGCAGCCTCGCAGAGTGGTTAGAAATGAGTAGAAGGAGGGCACCATAATGAAGATTAACTTGAGCTTTATTCTGATGAAAAAAATAGTGAATGAGAGAAAAAGATAAACAGAGGGAGGAAATGAACACTGTCCTGTAGGCTAAGAGAGAGAAATAGCAACTTCAGGGATCCCTTGATAGTATTTTGACTCCCTATAAAAGCACAGGCAAAGGACAGGACATTTCAACCCTATGTGAATGAATAGGTTCAGTACAAGGAGGTATTACCTGGTGTCTGTGAGAATGCATCCTAGTTGTAGGAAGGGCCATTCAAAACACCTTCTTTCTATGTATTTATAGCTTAGGATACAGAGAAGGTAGGGAGGGTGTGAAAGAGGGATCCTTACCTCTAAACTCTTGGATGACTTTTTTCTTTATTCCTCCTTTCCCAACATTACAGCCAACCTCCTGGGATGATCAGTAAGCCACATCTTTCCATCTGATTTGCACATCTGGCATAGTAGAAAATAATACTGGATTTGGAATAAGAAGATCCAGGTTCAAATCCAGCAATAAGTATTAGTATTACTACTTTAGGCAAATGTTACTTCTGAATCCCAGTTTTCTCTGTGAAATAGGCACAGTGACCTTCTGCTGGAATTTTAAGGAAAGAGTTGTAAACTATAAGGCATCTTATAAATGTGAGCTATTACGTCTTTTTGGCCCTGACCTATGATTTCACTAGTGCGGTGAACTCCTAGAGAGGAAACTAACTCTTCTAGCAAATATTATCAAACACTTGAATTAAGCAACTGATTATGACTTAAAACTTTATTGACCTATCTACGTGTCATGTTTACTCAACCATCTGCTTCAGGAAAAAACAGGACCTACTCAGGTATCTCTATTTGCAGGTACTGTTCTTCTTTGCTAGTAGAATAGTTACCTTCTGATCTGGTCTCTTTGTACCATGGCCACCTACTTTGGGAAATTACTCCATAAATTTTTGGAACTCCCTCTTGGGGCTGAGCCATCCTGATTGCTTGCCTGAGACCATATTTCTTATTCCACCTTGCCATATGCCACGAAGAACTTGGGGCCTACCTGGGCATCTTGTCATGTTTGCGTACATGATCTTTCCCTCCCTTACCCCCTTTTACTTTAGGAATAATAATCAAATCTTTATCACCATTTCTCCTAGAAAGTCTATGAGAATCAACTTCTCTGTGGCTAAACTCAGAATACTTATGACATTGCAGAGCCTGAAGTTCCTATGTGGTTTAAAAACAAAAATAAAAAATTAGAATATAAACTCTTTGAGGGTAGGGACTGGTTTTTGTTTTTACATTTGTATCCCCAGTGCCTAGTATAGTGTCTCATCCATAGTAGGAGTTTACTGAAGTGTCCTCATTTCCTCACTCTGCAGTTTTCAATCTTAGGGAGTTGCCTGGAACAAGGTTAAAGGAGTTTTGCAGGGTCAGTTACCTAAGTCAGAAGTAGGCTTCCATCTGTACTTCCTGACTCTCTATGACTGGCTCAAAATCAATATATTAAGTCAAACTTCTTTGTCAGTATTGTTATTATTATTGAAAGTTTTCAGGTTGTGTTAATAGGCACTCCATCAGATTCTGACTGAACAGGATATTATTTTAGGAAAAAAAAACCCTGCATTCTCAGTAAGAAGATTAAGGTTTTTAATCCTGGCTTTGCCTTTATCTACCTGGTGAATTCTCTGAGAATCCCTTCCCTATCCTCCCATTCTCATAAATCTAAACACCTTTCTTTTCCCCCTTTTACCTGTTTTCTCATTCTCCTCTCTAAAGATCCCTCCCTTATCCCCTCTCCCCTTCCTGTGCCCCTACCATTTTATTTCTTTTGAATTTAGAAGGCTTTTATACTCTTCTCTTTGTGTGTGTGTGTGTGTGTGTGTGTGTGTGTGTGTGTATGTGTGTGTGTGTGTATATGTATTGTTCCCTCTTAAACCCATTCCCGATGGAAGTAGATTACCAGAACTACCAGCCGTCCTCCCCCATCTAATTCCTCTGTATTAATTCTTCCTTTTGCACCGCATTTGTATAAAATAGTCACTCTTTTTAGCTGTTCCTAATTGGTTTTACTTTTTAAATTCTTATCGTACTCAGGTTTACCCCAATATTTCTTGTGAGCTACCCAATTATTCATAAGAATCTCCTATAGTCTCATGTCAAATGTATGTATATATTTGTATATGTCATATCATATGTCAAATGTATATATAAGAATCTCATATAATCTCATATATGTAAATGTATACACACATATATATGTTTGTCCTTGTGAATCTCTTATAATCAATCTTTGTTACGTACCTTATATTTCTCTTGACTCTTGTATGTCAAATCTTCTATTAAGTTCAGGTTTGTGGTTTTTTTTTTGTTTGTTTGTTTATTTTTGTTGTTGTTGTTGTTTTGTTTTGTTTTTTAACAAAATTTTGAGAGTCTGAGGTTATCGGATGTCTGTTTTGGTTTTCATTCAGGCTAATATGTAGCTTTGCAGGGAATGGTATCTTCAGCCAGAGCCCCAGTTCTTTTGTTCTTCAGTATATTGTGTTCCAAGACCTGTGGTCTTTTAATGTCTTTGCTGTTAGAACTTGTGTCATTCTTATTGTTGGTAGCACCATATTTAAATTGTTTTAATTTTGATGCTTTTAATATTTTATCCTCTAGCTGGAGGTTTCATAATTTGACTATGGTATTCCTGTGAGTTTTCCCCATAGGATCTCTTTTAATTGATGATGGATAAATTTTTTTTCTATTTTTTTTTCTATTATTTTCTGTTTTTCTATTTGTACTTTTCCACCCTTGTTCTAATGCTTCAAGACAATTTTCTTCAGTTATTTCTTGTATTATTGTATCAAGATTCTTTCTTTGATCATAACTTTCAGTTCGATTATTTTTATATTTTTTCTTTTTGATCTATTCTCCAAATCTGGTTTTTTTTAATAAGATGTTTCACTTTATCTCTATTTTTTTCATTATTTATATTTATATTTAATTATTTATTGATTTCTTATAATTTAACTGGCTTCACTTTGCCCAATTTTAATTTTCACAGTGTCATTTTCTTAAGATTCTGGATTTCCTTTTCTACTTGGTTGACTTTTCCTTTCATACCCTTCTTGTTTTTCTTGGATTATTCTTACTTTCTTTTTTAGTTTTTAGCTTCCATTTTAGCTTTAGTTTTAGCTTCTATTTGCTCCAGTCTAATTTTTTTTTTTAAAGCAATTGGGGTTAAGTAACTTGCTCAAGGTTACACGGCTAGTCATTATTTATGCGTGGGTGCTCATTTTCTGAGGCCGGATCTGATCTCGAGTCATCCAAACTCCGAGGCCGGCGCTCTTACTCACTGCGCCACCTAGCCGCCCCTTTAGGGCAATTGGGGTTAAGTAACTTGCCCAAGGTTACACGGCTAGGTTTTTGTTTGTGTGGATTAAGTGTCTGAGGCCGGCTCCGAACTCAGGTCCTTCTGATTCCAGGGCCGGCGCTCTATTCACTGCGCCACCTAGCCGCCCCTCCAGTCTAATTTTTAAGGAATTATTTTCTTCAGAGAGCTTTTGAGCTTCCTTTTCCATCTGACCAGTTCTGTTTTTTAAGGCAGTCTTCTCCTTAATGGCTTTTGCCATTTGAGTTAGTCTATTTTTTAAGGTGTTATTTTCTTCAGCATTTTTTTGGGTCTCCTTCAGCAAGCTGTTGACTTCTTTTTTATGACTTTCATTTCTCTTCCCAATTTTTCTTCTACTTCTCTTATTTGATTTTCAAAATCCTTCTTGAGCCCTTCCATGGCCTGCAACCAGTTCTTATTTTTCTTGGAGGCCTTTGATGCAGGAGTTTTGATTTGTTGTCTTTTTCTGGTTCTATATTTTAATTGTCTTTGTCACCAAAAAATGATTCTATAGTTTGATTTCGCTTCCTCTTGTTTGCTCATCATGCCAGTGGACCCTAGCTTGGAGGTATTTACTTTTCATGGGGACCCAACCTTGTCTGGGAATTTTTCTTCCCATCTTCTCAAAGTGTCCCAGGAAGACCCTGTCTTCCCAGAATCTTCTCTGGTTACATAGTTTTTACATAGTCACAACTACTTTGCTTTTTTGTGTCCTCTTCTGAGTCTTCTGCTCTCTTCTCTGTCAAATGTATCATTATCCAATACAATCTCTCCTTACCCCATTGCTGAAACAGTTAAGTATAGTTGTTCAAAGCATATGAACACATTGTTTCTAAAATTTAATGTCTCACTATAAACCTCTGGTTTGTATCTCTGAAAAGAGATGATAAGCATACTTTATTATTGGTCTTCTCAAATTGTGATTGGTCTCTGCTTTGATCAGAGTTCTGACGTTTTTTCATAATTCATTTCCTTTATGTTATATTGTGGTCATTATGTAAATTGTCCATGTTCTTACTTCTACTATGCATCAATCCACACCTTTCCAGTCTTTCCAGGCTTTTTTTAGGGAATTCATCCTATTTGTCATTTTTTACAATGCAATAATATTCTGCTACATTCATATGCCAAAGTTTTTTCTTTACCACTCACAAATCGATTGCCACCTTCCTTCCAGTTCTTGACTATAACAGAAGTACTCTACATATGTTCAGAACATGGCTAAAGATAGCAAGACAATGACCGTTATATTGTTCTGGAGACTAACCTTTAACCTATTTTAAATGATCATCTTAGGTAATTGTAACTAACTTTTTTGCCTGTGGGGCCATAGTGGCTAGCTTTTCTTTTGTTTGTGAGTTAGGTTAAGCCGAAAGGACATTATTGAAACTGCTACAAGGAAGTTTGATATAAGACAAGAAATTTAGACATATAAAAAGTTCCCTGGGATGAGGGAGATAGTAGAGCCCTAATTCTCCAAGCACTTTAGGAAAAGTGAAATATCAGCCCATGGGAAATGGGACTTAGACTGCAGTGGAAGGAACAAATAATCTTTGGCTTATTCTGTATATCCTTTACAGTCTTGAGATTTTTCTGGTAAATTCTCTTAAACTCAGAAGTTCAATTCAAAAAATATTTATTAAGCTTTTACTAAATGCCAGGCAATGTATTGGACAAGGATAAACATGAAATACTCCTTGCTCTCAAAGCAAACTTACATTCTTTTGGAGGAAACAACATTTCTACTCTCCCTCTTCCTTCTTTACAGGAGCAGGGCAATTGAGGGGAATTGGGATTGACTTTAATAGTGACTTAATCTCCTTTGTGTAGTGATCTCTCTCTCTCTCTCTTTCTCTCTCTCTCTCTCTTTTTACTTTTTGGAGGGCAATTTGGGTTAAGTAACTTGCCCAAGGTCACATGGCTAGGTTTTTGTTTGTGTATGCGTTAAGTGTCTGAGGCCAGATCCGAACTCAGGTCCTTCTGACTCCAGGGCCGGCACTCTACTCACTGTGCTACCTAGGCGCCCCAGTTGTGATCTCTTTTAACAGTTTGGCAAATCCTGTGGATCCCTTCTCAGTAATATTTTCAAATTCATAAAACGAAATATGTAGAATATAATATAGAATATTTAGACTAGAATAGAATATATGTAGAATATAGAATATAATATAGAATATGTAGAATAGTCACCATTTATTCAGTACCTGCTGTGTACCAGGCACCAGGCCAAGTGTTCGGGAGACAAATACAAACAGAAGGGAAGGGAAGGAAGGTAGGAAGGAGATCCTTGAGGGCCCTGCTCTCAGGGAGCTTATAATCTAATGGAGGAAGACAACATAAAAAAGGAAGTGGTGAAGCTGGGGTTAGTGGAGTGGAATGAAGAAGTTCAAAAGAAGATTGTACCTAGGTACCCTTAAAAGAGGCCACGGAGCCCATAGCTTTGCCCCATAGTCAGAGCTGCCGATCAGATGGGCAGAGGGTGCTGATGGGAAGTGAGTACCAAGACTGATTTAGTCTTGGAAGATAATATGATTTCCCAGGAATGAATTTCCTGAGGCAGGAAGACCTGAGAGGCAGAGGATCCTGATAAGATGTGAGTGCCAAGGCTATTTTTGGTCTAATTGAGTTATTTAAAAAAACAAAAAAAGCAAAAGTTCTAGGACCTAATGTTAGAAGAACACATTATGTAAGAGGTGGCATTTGAGTTGGGTTTCTAGGGAGGCCAGACTCTTGAAGGAGTAGTTTGTTCCAGGTATAGTGTACAAGCTTGTGTGAATTCATGGAAGGGCAAGACAGAATGTCATATGTAGGGAGGCCATTTTGACTGGAACATAGAGACAGAGTGTGCAAAACAATGTGCAAAAACCAGTTATCTGATAAGAACCAGGGAATTTTCCTGCCTTAGGACCAGAACTGGCCCACCAGAAAGAGATGAAACTTTCACAGATCTAGGGAATAGTGTTAAATGTAAATTTTTGAATGACATCTGAATGCCCTAAGCAATTCTTCATCAGTTCAGCTTGTTACACATTTTCACCAAGAAAATTTTTCATCCTAGCCTAACATGTATTTTTTCTTCTCAGAATTCCTGTAGCACTAAAAGTCTGAAACACATCATGTAGCCACCATGTCTTATATTAGTGTTTTCTTTATATGCTTGGAAAAGAAATTTAAACTTGTTCTATTCCACAGGGTGGAATTTAGCAACTTTAAAAAGAAGCAAATTTTGACTTAATATATGCAAAGACCTGACAGTCTGGAACTGTCCCAGAGTGCTTTGGATTACCTTGAGATAGTGAGTTCCCTATCACTGAAGGTCTATAAAATAGAACACCTATCAGAGATTCTAATGGGGGGGGGGAGTTGTTCAGGTGATGCTTAGGGATGCACCTCAGGGGTTCTTTACATTCCCCTAGTTTCTGTGAAATAGGACCCAGCACATAGTAAATGCTTAATAATTACTCTATGTAGCTATGTCTTGATCTGCCTATCCTGTGTATCTGTATATGTGACCATCTGTCTTTCAGTTTATCCCTCCACCTGTGACTCTCAAGAGAAAACAATAGGGGCTATGGAAAAAGAGAGCAGAAACATCTAAGCTTTGTTACTTTTAGTAATTTGTACTGTCTGAATTCCAGTTACCATGGTATAGTGGGTAAAACACTAGTGTCAGAAAGAACTGGGCTTAGATCTCACCTCAGACTCTATTTAGCTTTTCTCTGGGCTTAATTTCCCTTTTCCTCATTTTTCTCATCTCTTAAGCTAGGGTTTTGGACTTGAACCTTATGACCTTTTCTAGCTCTTAATCTATGATCTTGTGTTTTGTTAATTAAAATTTGTATATTCTCTCAGTGCCATAACACAAGACACATTTTGTCAAATAAAAAAAAGCCTCCCATCATCCTGTCAGTTTGCCAGATGATTAGTTTCATACCAGATACTTCTTGAAAATGCTGTTGACTTATAACTTGGTTAGCCAAATGTGCCTGATTTTTTTTTTTTAATGCTTAGGAAATGAATAGTTTTTTAGGAAAATACATAGAAATGTTAAGAGCAGTATCAAGATGGGTGCTGCCATGAGAAGCACCTCCTAAGATTATTGGCCCAAGGCAGATGACCTTAGAAGTAATAAAAGATTGTTTGCCTGGCAGCTCAGCCTGAACATATGTTCTCCAAAGTTAATATTCAGAGCCGGAGGAGGGGATGAAAGAAGAATGACTTATGAAATATTCCTGAGATATCTTACTGCATTTGTGTAGTCAGTCAGCTATCAGGCACTTAGCCCATGCTTGCTTGGACCATGCACACATAGTAGGCACTTAATAATTGTTTGATTAATCGATCTAGCATGGATTAAATCCATACTATGTGCCAGGTTCTGTGTACTTCGTGTGTTACACTGAGAAAAACAATAGTGTACTTGGCAATATGAAGATGAGGGAGTCAAATCATGGCTGTGCTGATTACTACCTATATAGTTAGAGAGTTCGTTATTTTCATCTCTCTAGTCCTGACTTTTTTCATCTGTAGAAATGGGCATATTTATATTCATATAAAATTGAACCCACCAGCCTACAGTGAATGGCTCTAATATAGGGGAAATCTTTTTTGTAAGGTATAAATCAACTAAGAAAGTGATAATTGTGAGGTTAATAATACTAATAATGGTCATATAGAATTTAGAACAATGCCTACAGCCATTGGTAGTGGCTTTTTTCTGGACATGTGCCTAGGTCCTGGGGTTTGCATGACATGTGCAGTGTTGGAGGCCATGTCTTTGCTTTGGGGCTGAAATGTTTCTGGCTTATAAATTCTGGCTTGATGATTCACTTGTTTTCATGCTTCCAAAGTTTATCCAGTAAAGCCAAAGACCTCCTGCTGTTTCTGTGTATTGAATGATGTCTCTTTACCTACCTTCCTTAGGCTATGTTATCAGGAAATAGACCCATTCAAAGTTCATAGGGCTGACTCCTGGCTTGTTTTCAGGGAGCTGCAGTCCCATACGTTGTAAAATTAGGAGTTGTCATAATAAGCAGCAATAAAAATGAATGGTTCAGAAGTTTTTAATAGCTTGTGATTGTTTGGTTATCCTATATTACATAGTAACATTATTATTCTCTTTTGGTTACTCATCATGGTGAATAGTAATCTTGAGTTCCTAAAGCTTATACCAGGAGATTACAAGCTTTGGGAAGCCCCTCTGGTCTAGTTTCTAGTACAGGCCCTGAAATCAGGGCTTCTGTATTATTTTTAGTTTTAAAATGGTTTCATTTTTATTTCCAGTGTCCTGTTCTTTCCCTTTCATTCCTTCCCTACCCATTAAGAAAGCAAGAAAAAAAATTTATAGTCAAGAATAAAAAACTACTGAATTTATCTGTGTGCATATATACATACATAAACACATGCACACTCTCTCTCTCTCTCTCTCTCTCTCTCTCTCTCTCTCTCTCTCTCTCTCTGTACTCTGAGGCTATCACTTATATCTATCACCTATATATCACTTATATATATATCACCTATAGAGGTTTCGGGAATACTTCAGTGGATAGCATGAATCCTTTGGAACTGTGGTTGTTTTCACTGTGTTATTCAGAGTTCATGAGTCTTTCAAAGTTTTTTGGTTTTGTGTACTGCATAAATGTTTTTTGTAATCAAGATTAGCTAATTGCATTAATATGCCTCTTTATGTAGTTTTATAGGTTGTAGGTTATAAAGTGCTTTTCTCACAGAAGGCTTTTGCCATAATAACTATATATGGATAAAAGTATGTATAGATAGCACTTCGTTTTGCAAAAAACTTTATCTGTGTTATCACATTTTAGTCCCATGGCACCCTGGTAAAGTAAGTACTACAGTTAGCCAGTAAGCATTTATTAAGCACCTACTCTGTGCCAGACACTGCCTGCTGTTCGTTGGAACATACAGACCCCAAAAAAACCCAACACTGAAACAATCCTCTATTCTCAGTTTATATTTCTTTCTAAGAAAGCAGCCTGTCTGTATGGACATTCAAAAGAAAACTCTGACTGGACCAGTGATTCTGTTATGAGAATATAGTAATTTCCAGATGAGGAAAATTTCTCTTTCCATGGTGGTTAGCACCTTTTCTATGATTTGTAATCTAAGAGAGTTTTCAAGAGCACGGAGAGAATACATATATACAAAATAATTACAGTAAAAAGTACAAAATAATTATAAGCAGGGAGGACACAATAGTTGAGGGGGGTCAAGAAAGGCATCGTGCAGTGCTTGATCTACATTCTGAAGGAAGTGAAGAATTTATAGAGGTAGAGATGAGGAGGGAGTATATTCCAGGCATGTGGAGTAGTTTGTATAAAGGTTCAAGAGATGAAAGAATGCTGTGGGTGAAGAGCAAGAGGGGAAGACCACTCTGCCTAGATCGTGTTGTTCAGGAAGAGAAGTTATCTATTATGAGGCTGATAAGTTAAGTTAGGACTAAGGTGTAAAGGTCCTTAAATGCCAAATATAGTTTATTTTAGAGGCAGTAAGTTCTCGCTGGAGTTCATTGAGAGAGCATAATAATCATATCATTCAGTTTGGTAGCTCTATAGAAGATGGATTAGAGCTGAGAGAGATTGGAGGCAGGAAGATTCATTAGGAGGCCACAGTTTAGGTGAGAGGTGATGAGGGCTTACATCAAGATCAGGGTGACTGTGTGAGTAGAGAGAAAAGCACTTTGTAAACTTTCAAATGCCATATAAATGTAGCTGGTGTTATTGTCATTGTTATATCCTCCATCAGTGATGCTTTAGAATGTGGGCTTGTCTGAAAGCATCTTGAAGCATTCCTTTCAGCCATAGCTTTCCTTGGGCCCAGGGCCCCCAGAAATGAGCTTAATCTTCCTTCCTTCCTTCCTTCCTTCCTTCCTTCCTTCCTTCCTTCCTTCCTTCCTTCCTTCCTTCCTTCCTTCCTTCCTTTTCTGTGAAGTTTGGATTCAGTCAAAGGGCTACACTTGAGGACCTAGAGGGCCACAGGTGGCCTTGAGTCTGCAGGTTCCCCACCCCTGGCCTAGATTCTAACCTAGACAGCTAGTGGTGTATGGATAGAGCCCTGGCTTGGAGTGAAGAAGATCTGAGTTTAAATGTGGGCCCTGGATTATGTTGTTTAACTTCTGTCTGCCTCAATTTCCTCATCTGGAAAATGGGGATCATATTATCACCTACCTCTCAGGGTGGTTATGAGGATCAAGTGATGCTGCTGGCACATAGTAGGTGCTCAATAAATGTTTATTTCCTTGTTCCTTACATTTAGTAGGAAATGTGGCTGGAAAAGTAGAAGGGGAGAAAATTAAGAGGGGAATGACAAGAGAGGAAAAACGAGCCTTTCAATATAGTGAAAAGATGGCTGGTTTTGGACTTTGATGCATATTCCAGAGCAGCTACTTACTTTATGACTTTGGGGTCACACATAACTTTCATGGGCCTCCTCTTTTAAGTGAGAGAGTTAAACTAAATGACCTCTAACTTCGTTTCCCATCCTGAATCTATAATCTTATTGAGAATGTTTCATGATGATGGCAACCCAATGGATTGTTGTGTTTGTTAATCAACTATTGTCAGTAATAGAAGCCATTCACTAAGTGTCCTTGGCATGCTATCATAGAGTACTGCTCTCTATGGATAATTGAGGAGAACATTATAATTATAACTTCTGTAACTGGAGTCTTTGAAGGACATGTCTGCAAAGAGATGTCAGTAGCCTCCTTTTTTGTTCATGAACATATATTTTATAGTGTTGCAGTTATAGTAAGGGTGTACTTATTAATGGCCAAATCAGCCACTGACATCTACCATACAAGTCTCTTGTAAAGTCATACACAAAGGTATCAGTGGGGCATATGGAACCTGCAGAGTTTTGCACATATGTGTGTGGTGGTGGTGGAGGCAGATCACATGTTGAGAACACAATATACTCATTGTGGTTGGCCTAGTGAAGCCCCAAGGATAGCAGTGAATTACTCTTTTTGCACTGTAGTTTCAAGTGCCATTAGTACCATTAACCTCTATTGTCAGCATCCATGACTCAGTGACTATACCATTATTATTAGGTTTTCCCTTGTGAATAGGAAGTAGAGAGCTCAGCATACCCAATTACTCTATGGCCCATTCACAAGTGTGGAAAAGCTCTATTTTATATGGCTTTGGAAGGGGTCCTTGGGCCATGAAAATAAGTAGGAAGAATAGTTACATTGTCCTGTGTTAGTATGTGTCCATATCACATCAGCAGCACCGTCCACATACAGGACCATTGAACATAAAAGGGTTAGAATGCAGGGCGTTGGAACAGTAGGAAGAGACCTTAAGGGCTATCTGGTCCAAGTCTCATTTTGTAGGTAAAAGAACTGCGGCCCAGAGAAATGAATGGATACGTGTATTTATAGACAGTGAAATATAAAACGCCGAACTCATGTTCAGTTATTATCTCTCGTTTTAAAAAGTACTTTATACTTTACCAGAGCACTTTCACATGCTTTATTTCATTAGCTCCTTTTAGCAGTGACAGGTAGGTAGGGTGGAGTTACTATACTTATAGTCAGAGAAATTAAGTGTCTTGCCCAGGGTCACATAGCTTCCTAGTGACGGAGGAAGGAGCAGATGTTTTCGGATTCAGTACTTTCCCCCTACACATAGATAGGCATGAACCCATCATTATATAGTAAGACTTTTGTCTAGAAACAGATACCTAATATTAGACTCAGTGTCATGGTATGGTTGTTGGTGAGTGCGATAATGAATGATAGGTTCATGATCTGTTATTGTAGGTAGAGGGAATTCCCAGGGGAGGAGATTCCCCCACTAACAGTGTAGTTGGGCACCTTTTTGCACCTTGTAGCCTCACAGAGCTACCTGGAACATTGAGAGGCTGAGGGACTTGTCAAGGGTCACAGCCAGGACGGGTCAGAGGCATAGGGCCTGAATCTAGGTTTTCCTGGCCTTTAAGCCAGCTGTCTATCCATAGAGGTTAAGTAATGTTTAAGGTTGCACAACAAATTAGTAGCAGAGCTGGAAGAGAGCTTGGGTTTCCTAGGCTGGTGTTCTTTCCATTGCATTGTTTAGTTTCACTTAATCAATTACTCCTGCAAAACTTGTGCCTTCTTCCTTCTCCCAAAAGGGAAAAAAAAAACTCTCTATCTCTTTTAAAAAAAAAAAAAGGTAATTTTCTTCAGAAGCCCTGTAGTCCTTGACTTTTGGACCACAGTATGTAGCATGTCATTATACATTGCCTTATGCTGTTAATTCATTGTTGGGTTTATATCCCTAACGTGGTCATTAGTTAGGAACTAGGAGTTACAGTGCTTGAATCCTGTCTTTGCAACTTAGTAAACATGAGACTTTGGGTAAGTTACTTCCTCTTCACTCTGTTTTCTTTTCTGAAAAAATGTAGAGGTTGGACTAGATGCCCTTGAAAAAGATCCCTGAGGGCTGGCTAGGTGGTGCAGTAAGTAGAGCATTGGCCCTGGAGTCAGAAGGATCTGAGTTCGGATCCGACCTCAGACACTTAAGGCGCACACAAACAAAAGCTTAGCCATGTGACCTTGGGCAAGTTACTTATTCTATGGTACCGGTCAGTCAGTAAGCCAAAAAGTATTTTTAAAACGCCTGGTATATGCTGAGTACTCACCCAAGCACTATGGATACAAAGAAATTGTTAGCTCTTAAGGAGGTGACATGATAATGAGGGAGAATGGCATAAAAAAAACTATATACCAACAAGATATGGTATATGCAGGACGATTTGGAGAAGATACTAGTGTGTTCAGATCTAAGTTATAGTTAAGGATCTTCCTGCTTCAACATTCTTTATTCTAGGTTCAGTCAACCTTTGTTGTAACATTCTTTTCAGTTTTAACATTCAGCATTTTATTTTTCTTGATACCAGTATATCATATTTCCCCCACTTTATACTCATAATCAGATTTCCTTTAATTCAGTACTTAATGGAAAACTTAATAATTTTCATTATTGAATATTACAACCCATTCATGCCTTCTCATCTGCATAATACTTCATGTTCTTCCATAGGTCCTCTGTATAGGATGTATCAGACTTGGCAAAGTTCCTTGAACCAACTTGGGCTCAGATAGGTGAACTTTTTGCCTTATCTTTCCCAGAACTAGGCCTCCACCTAATTTTCTGGCCACCAGTTCCAAATCATGTTGCCTCTGTCCTAGCCATGCAGGAGGGAAGAACCCCTCCTTCCACTTACACTTTGTGTATTGTCTTTTCCACTATTAGAAATCAAGCTCTTTGAGGCAGGAACTGTCTTGCTTGCTTGTATTCATATCTCCAGTGCCTAGCACAGTTCCTGGCACAAAGTAATAACCTCCTTCTCCCACTCTTCTTCCTCTTTCTCCTTCTTCTCCCTACCCCCTCCCATTTAAGATAAACTGAGGAATAAATTCCTACTCTTATTTTCCAAAGCCTTCCCTTGGAAGGCTGTAACTTAGCTCATTAGATGGAGTTGAGGGCACAGGGAATTAGTAAAGGTAGAAGATCCACTGAAGATAATTGGGCAAACAAGTTGATTGCCTACCGCCAACTATTAAGTTTGTCATTCAAGGCCCAAAGACTGATCACCTTCCTAACTTTCAACCATCTTTCCCACTTAAAAGAAGAGAGACACCTCATGTATTTATTGTATAGCCTTAGTTCATGCTATCTTCAACTTCCTGGAGTCCCCTCGCCTGGCTTCTTCAATTATCTTAGTCTTATCCTTCCCATAAGGTCCAGCTCAAGTACTTCTTCCTTACTGCCCCAGCCTTTGGTGATAGCTCTGTCCCAGGTCACTAAATCATAAAATGTCTAATCAGGAAAGAATCTTAACGATCACCTAGTTCATTGGTGTCAAACTCAAATAGAAATAGATCTCCACAGAACACTCGCCGATAATCTAGTCTCAAAAGCTTTCATTTTACATAGAAAGAAATAGACTTAAGAGTTTTGACAGGCCTCCCCAAGATCACATTGCTAGGAAGTAGGAGAGGTCTGACTGAATTCTAGGCCTGTTGATTCTAGGTCTCTATTCTTTTCAAAACACACACACACACACACACACACACACACACACACACACACACACACACACACACACACACACACACACACATGTCCTGTACAAAGGGAAATGACTACTTTCCTCACCCAAACTGCTTATTTATCAGTTAGCAGTACATCCTTTTGTTGTTCTTTTCCCGTTGTATACGTTTCCTGTCTCTATAGCTAGATTGCAAGCCCTTCCAGAGTAGAGCTAATCCAGCCTCCTTATTTTACAGATAAGGAGTCTGAGGCCCAGGGAGGTTAAGTCATACAGGGAGGGTTGTGTTTGTCACCTAACACAATCTAACACAGTTGTTGAATTGTTGGGTAATCGGCAAAAGTCATCAGTGGACATGCTTTTAAAAAGGTAATTTGGCTGTTTTTGACCTTGATGCTCAAAAAAACAATGTGGGGAATTTTTTTCCTCTTTATAGGGCAGCTGGTCAGGGGATACTATACCAGTAAGATCAACTCGTCATTTAAGGTTTACAAAGCATTTTCCTAATAATAGCTCAGTGAAAGGGGGTAGTACAAATGTCATCCCATTTTCACAGAGGTAAAAAGTTTCAGGGTACACAGGCTGTAAATAACTGGAATTTGGATTTGTTCTTGGGTTCTGATTCTAAGTCCAGCTCTCTTCCCATTATAGCCCAGTGAAAATTTTACAAAGTTTCCCTCAACTGGGACTGAAACCCAAATCCCCTGGGTTGAAAACCCAGTCATTTTTCTATTGTACCACAGCTGGGTAAGAAATAATAACCAGTTTTACATTTCAGTAAGTCCAGAATACAATCTGTGTGGGTTCCAGGTTCTTGTGGATCTTGGGAAAGAGATAGAGACCAAATAGCCCTCTGGCAACATTTCTGTATCTAAAGACTAGATAGAGCCTTCGTTCTTCCCTGGAGTCATTTGATATCACTTGGAACCAATAGTGTGTGCCCATCTATACTGATGGGCATCCAAGATGAAAGCTTATCTCCTTGTAAGGAGACACAGTCATCTTTTTTGTTGTCTCTGGTGTCCGGTACAGGATTAAGCCAGTGCCTGCTGGCTGTAAGAGAGGATTGAGATACACTGTGGGAGGTGAAGATTTGAGGAAGCAGGTTTCAATGCCAGAATTCATTTGGTGGTTCTTTTTTTTTTTTTGAAAGTGATATTTGTCATATTTACCTCAGGACACACTCATGAATTCCTTCTCCATTTAGGAGGATGCTTTACATAGTTACCTTGCTAATACTAATACTAATGCCAATAATCCATTTCTCTAGTGATTTAAATTTTAAAAAGCACTTTCCTCATGGCAAGAGAATTAGTATTTCCATTTTATAGAAGGGGAAAATTAAGTCATTTTTCAGTTGTTTTCAGTTTTCTATAACCCTATTTGGGGTTTTCTTGGCTGATATACTAGAGTGATTTGCCATTTTCTTCTCCAGCTAAAGTTAATTTCATAGATAAAGAACTGAATTAGACAAGGTTAAGTTACTTGCCCAGGATCACACAGCTAACAAGTGTCTGAGGCTGGATTTGAACTCAGGAAGATGAATCTTCCTGACTCCAGCCCCAGTGCTCTCTATCCACTGTGCCACCTCGCTGCCCAAAATAGAAAAATAGCCTTTTACAAAATACTTTATACACCCTTGACCTCAAGTTGCCTTTTTGAAGTAGTATTGTGTAGCTATTTATCATTCCTATTTTGGAGAGGAGGGATCTAGGTCTTCAGGAAATTATGTGAATTGCCCATTTATGTCCTATGTAGGACTTGTTAAATACTCCAGTGATATTTTAGTGAATCTTATGACAGATCTTGGTATTTTCTTGGAGCCATACAAAGCTGTCTTTGGCTCAATCTTTAGTGAATATTTTGGGATTTGTGTGGGGTGTGTGACCTTGCATCATTGGGGAAATGTCATTTTGACCCTCTACTCCTTGGCACCTTTTCTGTCTCCAATGATATCGTATGTGTATGTTGCTTCCTTCTGTTTTCTCTGTTGTGGGATGAAATATAATCACCTGGAAAGGTCACAGAAGTTTTTTGTGTTTGGAACATGGGTTCAAGGAATAATACTTTGGTGCCAAGTCAAGGAGGCAGGTAAGGTCATTTGCCCCATCAAATGATGGTTATCAAATACATTTTGCTGGACTGAGCACTATCCCAAAAGACTGTCAAAGGAAGGTGAAGAAGTCTTATAAATACAACATTGACAAAACCAAGCAGAAGAGGAAATACTGTTTTCAGAACTGTTGGTTTAGGCAAAGGAATGTTTGGCCTTAAAATGAAGACGTTTTTCTTGCCTTTACGCCCTTGCATTTTGTGGCAGCTGAGGGCAACCTTCTCTTTTTGCCGAGGCCTGCAGCATGAGATTAGATTACTCATTTTGGAAAAGACTAATTTTCTCCTTTCGTAGTTACAAACTTTTGTGTCCATGGTTCTTTAGATCCAGTTATCATATGATTTTTGTCAGGATACCTTTAAAAGGGGGCACCATTTCTCTGCCTTCCTTTGTTAAATTTTAAGTTGCTTGAGGTCATGGACTGTCTTTTGCCTCTTTGTATCCCCTATCTTAGAACAGTGCCTGACATATAGACGACAACTTAACAAATGTTGATTGATTTAGTTTTCTAATATGTAATCACTCACCTGAAAGGGAGAAATGGACATAGTCGTTCTTTGTAAGTGAGATAGCAGGAAATATATTTGGTTTAGAGCTAGAGGACCTGGGTTTTTGAATACTTTATCACCTACCACCCGTATCCTGTGACACCTGAGTCAAATTCCCTCCTCTCTAGGCCTTGGTTGAAAGACATCTAGTCAGGGTGGCTAGGTGGTGCAGTGAGTAGATCACTGGCGCTGTAGTCTGGAGGACCTGAGTTCAAATTGACCTCAGACACTTAATGCTTACTAGCCATGTGACTTTAGGCAAGTGACTTAACCCCAACTGCCCTGCCCTCCCCACTCCAAAAAAAGAAGAAAAAAAAAGACACCTAGTGATAGGGAACCAGATGCTTTCCAAGGGATCCCTTTTCTAATTTTGGACTGATCTAATTATTAGGGCATTTTTCCTTACATCAAACCAAAGTGTACCTTTCTTCAACTTCTACTAATTACTCTCAAGTTCAAACCTTTGGGGCCAAGCAGAATAAGGCTATTTTTTTTTGCTGTATGCTAGCTCTTCAGATACTTGAAGACAGCTTTCCTGTGACTTTTTCCTCCTTTCTCACTAGGTGTTCCCTTCTCCAAGTTAGGCACTTTCAGGTCCTTGTTTGGCAAATATGTCCTGTCCTTGATTTTAAGGGCCTTTATCATTATGATCATCTCCCTGTGATTGTTTTCCTGTTTACTGATATCTTTACTGAAATTTTGCACCCACAACTGGATTGCATTGCCCAGTTGTGACCTGACAGAGTGAACCAGCTATCTCATTCTGGCCACTCTGAATTTTAGCACTGTTAATACTGTTCTGACTGGCCTGTGTCACAATTTTATTTTTCTCTTCCGTTATCTGCCCTTGAGTGCAGCCTGAGATAATAATAGCTTTATTGGTAGTTGACTATTTGACTGTTTTTGACTACATTTGATTATTTACTCACATCGACCAAAATCCCCCAAATTTATTTCAGATGAATTGTTATATAGTCATGCCACTTCCATCTGAAGCTTGTTGATTCTTTTAAACTCAGGTGTGCAATGAGCACTGTGGCTGACACATAGTAGGTACTTAATACATGGCTTCTTGCTTGACTGACTTCAATTGATTCCTGTTAAATTTCATCTTCTGAGTCTGTATGCTTTGTTCTAACCTTGGCAAGTTCTGACTTCAGCAACTAACATGTTACTATTCCTCTCAGCTTTGTATCCTATACAAATTTAATAAGCATGCCATCATCCAAGTCATTCCTAAAAGTGTTATTACAGAGCCAAAGGCAGATAGTTCTTTAGGGCTGTGAAATTGAGATATTTTTCCAAATTGCCATGGAGTGGTTAATGACTTGAGCAAGATAGAGTGAGTGTCAGGCCTAGAGTCAAGAAGACTCATCTTCCTGAGTTCAGGTCCAACCTCGGACATTAGCTCTATGATCCTGGGCAAGTCACTTAACCCTGTCTGCCTCATTTTCCTTATCTGTAAAATGAGCTGGAGAAGAAAATGGTAAACACCCCGGTATCTTTGCCAACAAAACACCATATGGAATATTGAAGAATCAGACATGACTGAAAGTGACCTAACATTAATTACTGTTCTCCAGGTTCATTCATTCAGCCAGTTCTAAACCCATTAACTATACTAGGATTGAACTCCTCCTGCCCCTTTTAAAACCCTCACCCCCGCCCCATTTTTCCATCTTGTCAGCAAGAGTAGCATGATGATTCTTTCTTGAAGACTCAGTAAACTATCTCTGCATCATTCCTCCAAAGTACTACCTCTAAAGGTTAATCTAACAGTGTCTATCCTTTTAAAAAATTACTGGTCCTTTTTATTTTAATTTAGAAATTTACAGATATTTTCAAATGAGGAAACTGAGGCCAGATGGTGACTTGGCTAAAACCACACAGGAAGTGTTACAGGAGATTTCAACCCAGGAATTCTAATTCCATATCCAGTATTCTTTCCACTACTTCATGTTATCTCAATAGAAATAAATGTTTAAAATTAAAAAAAAAAATTTACAGATATCTAAACTAACCCTTTCCTTCCCCCTTTGAACAGTGAGCTGGGCAAAAACCTTCCAGAAACAACAACAGTTAAAGAAAAACTCAGTGATCACATCTGGCAACAACATGTGTGATATTCTGCCTTTGTGCGTATCCAGTTGAGAGGCAGTGTAGTGGATAGAAAACTGGCCTGTGAACTAGGGTGACCTGTGTTCTAATTCCACATCAAATCTCTTAAAGTTCTGTTGTTCTATGCAGCTTTATAAGAATAGGTGCCTGATCTGAATGGATAAAGTGAGTTTCCTGTACTGGTAACATTATAGTCATTTTCATCATTTTTTCTTTGGGAATTTACAGTGTTGTAATCACTGGATAGGTATATTGTTTTTGTGGCTCATCTTTCCAATTTTCTCTTGGGAAAGTTCTCTCATTCATCATTTCTTATTGTACAATATTTTATTATAATCATATGATAATATATTCAAGCCATTTATTAATCACTGGGTACTTCCTTTGTTTCTAGTACTTTGCTACAACAAAAAGTATTGCTGTGAATATTTTAGTATTTATTGGGTCTTCCCCCCCTTTTTGTTTTGATTTTCTTCTAACATGAGATGATTGGGTCAAAGGGTATAAGCAGTTTAGTTACTTTTCTTGAATAATTTAAAATCGTTTTCCAGAATGGTATTAATTCACACATGTACCAGTAGTGTTAAAATCTAGATGTATTTTCTTGTGTCCCATCCAGGATTAAAAAAATTTTTTTTATCTTTACACATTTAATAGATTTGGGGTTTTTAATTTGGATTTCTTTCATTAGTAATTTGTAGTATGTTTTCATCTGGTTGTTAATATTTTAGAATTTTTCTTTTGAAAACTGTTCACATCTTTTAACTACTTATCTTTTGGGGTTTCTTTGTGACCACTGCTTCCTTTTCTAATTCACTAATTATCCATTTGCTAATAACATTTTCAGGCACTGAATTTGGTCTCATTAGACTATGGTTCATAGACTCCTCTCTTTCTCCCTCTCTTGCTCTCGCTCTAGCTCTCTCTCAAACACACAAACACACACACACACACACACACGCACACCCATACCCATTATCTTTTTACTCCTTTGGCTATCAGCTCAGTTCCTTTTTCACCATTTAACCATTCTGTCCTTCCTAGTTCACTAATGTTTCTCTCTGGCAGAGAAAACAGTAAACTATATAATTCATTATCATAGTCCTATCTACCCTTAGCAGTAATTGTATCCTATCTCTGATTATCTTTTTTTTTTCTTAATAAAGAAAGAAAAACACCCACCTGCCCCTATTTTGTTGTCTTTATTTGTAAACAATATTGTCAGTCTGAGTTTTAGCACTCTTAGCACTGTTCTTACTGACCTGTGCCACAATTTTATTTTTCACTTTTATTACCTGCCCTTCATTCTTTTATCTGAAAATTCTCTTTTCAAAATCTAAGTTATTTGATAAGTTCCTTTTATATCCACATTTGTCTCTTCAGACCACTCTTTTATTTCTTTATAATCATAATTTTTTCTCTTTAGGTTTTCATAATTTCATACTTTATAGTTGCCTACTTCCCCTGCACAATTTTAGACCTTTCAATTCTGTCTTTCCTGTGAAGTCTTTGAAATCCATCCTCTCAAAATCTAGAATGTTCTTTTTTGCCCAGTTTTCATCCATTATAAAATTTAAGATATGTGACCACTTCCCCCCAAAGTTCCCATAATTTCAACTTTTTAGCAACAAGTACCTTTTGTTGAAAATCTGATGCAGAATCAAAACTTCCCTCATTGCTTTCTCTAAGTTTTTAAAGCTGTTACCCATGATTGTGTGTCAAGAATCTTTGCATTGCTTTCTTATGATAGATCCCTGAATTGAGGTCCTTCATCACTCCTTTCTCATGTCTCCATTTGTAATGTTTCCTAAATTATTTATCTATTTTCTATTTCTCTAGAAGTGGTCTATGGTATACTCTGATGACAGTCAATGTCATTTCTGTCTTTTTTCTTTGATCATCATCAATGTGCTGTGTCAAATTTCATAGAAGTATGAGTGTGTGTATGTCTCTGTGTGTGTGTGTGTGTGTGTGTGTGTACACGTACGTACGTACATGTCTGTGTATATTTACAATGTAGGAAGAAGAAAAGCTTAGAAATTCCCAGATAAGGAAATCCAAGAAGAAAGCCAGAAAGTAAACAATGTGGCTGAAGCTGTCCAGTCAGTCAGCAAGCACTTATTAAGGACTCACTCACTGATAATTTCTTATACAGATACTGTGTTCAGTGATACAGATAAAAAGAGACAAAAAAAGTTCCTGTCCTCAAGGATCTCATATTCTAATGAGGTAGAGACACTGTGCAAATGGCTCTGTATATAAGAAACACATTCAGAGTCAATTGCCAATAATCTCAATAGGGCATATCTAGAATTAAGGGAGTCTGGGGAAAGTTTCCTGCAGCAGTTGGATTTAAACAGATACATCTACAAGATCAATGAGATGAACTAGCAGTTCTAACACAAGGCAACAGATTTGAGTTTATAAAAGTATCACTGAGGTTTGCTGGCGTGGAACATGACTCCAAATGCCATACCTTATTCAGAAGGAAAAGAATAGATAAAATGAGGGAAGACTTGGTAGCATTGCATTTATTTATTAGAGAATATTTAAAGAATATTCACAAGTCAAGAAAAACCAGGAGTGGGGGGTGGGTAGTGAAGAGCAAAGCAGTCAGACACTCAGTTCAGGGGAACCTTAGAGTATGTAGTCCAATTTGGATCTACCCTGCCTTTGATATCCCCAACAAGTGATCATCCAGCCTCTACTTGATGATCTCTAGTGAGAGCTGACCTACTAAGAGTGATGATTCTGCTTTTAAGAAGTTTTTCTTAAATTGAGCCTAATCTCCTAGGACTTCAAAGGATTCATTCTTTCCAGTTCTGCCCTGTGGGACTAAGCCAAATAGGTCCTTTACTCTCCCCTATGGGTTGTTGTTGTTCAGTCAGTCATTTATGTTCAATTCTTTGTGAACAAGTGGACCATGCTAAGAGTGTTGATATGTTTTTCTTGGCAGAAATACTGGAGTGGCTTGCCATTTCCTTTTCCAGTGGATTAAGGCAAACAGATATTAAGTGACTTGCCCAGGGTCACACAGCTAGTAAATGTTTGAGGCTGGATCCAAACTCTGGTCTTCCTGACTCCTGGCCCAGTGCTCTATCCACTGAACCATCTAGCCATCCCATGTAGGACAGCCCTTAAATACTTCAAGAAGTATGTAATTTTACTCTTAAATCTTTTCATCTTAAGGCTAAATGTTGTCAGTTTTTAAATGGTTGATTTTATCTCATCTTAAACATGGCACCCTTGCAATCATTTATCCTACAGAAGTGCATTATCTGAATGACTGAAGTATTTATTAAGTACTTATCATGTACAGAACACTTTGCTAAGCCCTAGGGATACAAATAGAAAAACAGGACAGTTCCTCCTCCCAGGGAGCTCACATTCTAATTGAGGAAACAGCACATATGGAAGGTTTCAGGTACAGTTAGATGACAATTCCTTGACTTTTGCTTAGCACCATTAATCTTTTCTCTCTATATAGAGTGGTGTGTTCAAATTTGAGATACCCTAATGCAGGGTGAAATGTCTGACTTGCCAATAGGTCCATGTGTGAATGGGTGGTAATGAGGATTAAACTGAGAAGAACTCTGGACCTGGAACCTTGGGTTCCGATCTTTGAGTTGACACATTCTAGTTGTGTGACCATGGGCTAACCAATTTGTGTTTCTAGTCTTTTGTATGGGAAGGAGAGGGTGGTGATGTAGCTAATTATACTGCAGGTTTGTTTTGAGAAAAGTGATTTGTGAACCATAATGTGCTATATAATTTTGTGTTATATAATTATGAGCTGTTATGATTGTGGATTCTGCTGAAATCCTCCTTTAATCCCAGAGCTATTTGTATCTGCCTTCCTCTAACTTCCTTTTTGCTGTCTTCTGGTTAAAGCCAGGCTTTAGTTCTAAGTCTAGGGAATGGTATTTTGGAGTAATTGCTCCAAATGAGGCTGTTTATGATATGCTATGGAAACAGCCCAGGTCCTTCCTTTTTCTGAGTGGTAATACAATAGTACTTAGCAAATATCTCTTTTAAGCAGTTTCTTTGGTAATTCTAAGAAAAGCGTTAAAATTTTATGAAGCTTATGGCACAATAGGCTGAAAGACTTAGAGAAGGAAATTCATTTGTGCATGATAGGCCCATTGGAAAAACTTTTATGAATACTTCCTTTCTTTCATTATTCTTTATTCTCTTTGATGAATGTGTTTAAGAATAGTTCTTCTACAAAGTCATTCATTCTGTGTCAAAAGCTTATTTTGGGGCCTGCTTATAAGATATTTTCCCCTTCCTCTCTTCTTCTGTTTTCCATTTTTCTTCCTTCCAGATTTGAAGTGAATCAAGTTCTTCATAATATGATTTATATCTCTCTCTCCCTCTCCATCCTCATTAATCTTGCTTTAATGCTTGCGATTTGCTTTTGAAGAAAACACAATTTGGAGTTTGATTACTTAGCAACTAATAGTCAACAAAACTTGTTGAGAAAGAAGAAGGTGCCCTCAAGAAAATTGCCTTTTATTGGCTAAAGTGGGTCAAACCTACATATGCATATGTGGTTCAGTTCTTTTCAGCAAACATTAAGTGCCTACTCTGTGTGAGGCACCATAGCAGACGGAGCTAATTGAAATATAGACAATAGTACGTGAAGAAGGGGAGGTTGGAAAAACAGACTAGAGCCAGATTGTGAAGGAGATTGTTCTTGTTCTTGGAACACTTGTTCTTGGAGGCTACAGACCTGATCAGACTAGTACCTGGGGAGGATTATTTTGATGTTGTTTTGTAGGAAGGATTGGAGAAGAGACTAGAACCTAGGAGTTCCAATAGAAGAGAAGCAAGATCATGATTTAGAGGCTTAGAGGACACTGCTATTAAAGGATGGGGTGTAGTTCAGATAGACCAAAGAGACTAAGAAGGAGACATCAGACAGATGGAGAACTGGGATCAAAGAGTACTCATCCAATCCAAGGAAGAGAGTGCCCTGGAGGAAGGGGTGATCCACAATATCAGTTACCTTAGAGTAGTCAAGAGGAATGATAAAGAAGCTATCAGATTTCACTATTAAAGAAATCCTTTAGGGGCGGCTAGGTGGCACAGTGAATAGAGGACCTTCCCTGGAGTCAGGAAGACCTGAGTTCAAATCGAAGTGCCTCTGACACTTAACACAAAAACTGGCCCTGTGACCTTGGGTAAATCACTTAACTCCAGTTGCCCTCCAAAAATTTTAATTCAATTTCTGTGGATCCTGTGAGGGCCTAGTATCTGAGGCTTTGACCTTGGATGGAGTTTGGTCACTAAGAAGCATGCTGCCTAATGTTCTGGTCCTGTGCAGGGTCTTCCCCCTCCTACCCCCCACCCCCACCCCCCAGGTATCTCCTGACACAGATAGAAGAGTCCATAAAACCCATCTGCTCCAATTCCCTGGCTTCACAGAGGTTCGTAGAAACTTGTCCATGGTCACATGGCTAGGCGATTTTAGAGGTGGGATCTGAGTCCAGGTCTTTCTGACACCAGGTGTAGCATCATATGCACTTATTTCCATGGTCTCAAACTTACATAGAAACGGGCTGTTTCCTATTTCTTACTTCACTGTAGTTATTCTACTGATCCCGTCTTTCCTCTCCCAGAAAATGATCTTATATGACTAGTTTTTTGTTGTTGTTGTTGTTGTTGTTGTTGTTGTTGTTTTTTGTTTTTTACTTTTTGGAATGGGGAAGGCAGGGCAGTTGGGGTTAAGTGACTTGCCCAAGGTCCACAGCTAGTTTTGTGTTAACGTGTCTGAGGCCTGATTTGAACTCAGGTCTTCCTGACTCCAGGGCAAGTGCTCTATTCACTGTGTCACCTTGCTGCTCCTATATATTTTTTTAAGAAAGGAAAAAAGGAGTTAGCACAACTGATTCATGCATTCAAAAAGTCCAAAAACATGTGCAATGTATAATACTTGTGGATCTCCTACCTCCATGACGATGTAGGTTGGAGGTAGTTTCTCATACCCTTTCATTCAAGCCCTGCTTGATCGTTATAATTTTGTTCCTTTTTTTTTTTTTGGGTGTGTAGTTTTTCCTTTCTGTTTCTATAATTTATAAAAATTTTGTTAGATATTTCACAATTATATTTTAATCTGATTTGCTGCAACACAGTGGGGTGGCTTGCATTTGACAGGTCTGGACTATACCATGATACTTCTCAAAGATCTGTGACTGGGAAGGAAGCCTGGGCCACAGTGGGGAAAACCCTGGATTTTAATCACTAGACTACCAGAGGTTGCAGTCAGCCAGCAGTCATTTATTAAATGGCTGCTTTGTGCCAGGCACTGTGTTAAGTGTTTAGGATGCCAAAAAGAAAAAAAAAGGCAGAACACAGTCCTTGCTCTCAAGGAACTCGAGACAATATGCAAACAGTTATTACAAACTAGACTTATGCAGGATAAGTTGGGTGGAGTCCCTGAAGGAAGACAAAAGAATTAAGGAGAACTGAGACTTTTTGGAGAAGGTAAGATTTTGGGTAAGAGTTGATGGCAGCCAGGGATGCCAGGAGGTGGAGATGAGGAGAGAGAACATTCTAGGTATGGGAGACAGCCAGAAAAAATTCCTGGTCATGTTGTGTGTAAGGAAACACATATGGCCTTATTCCTAATTGAAATACTCTCTTCATATAATCTAATAAAAAACAATTCTTGTCTTGATGTATTGTGATTTATCTTGTGATGATTTGGGGGTGATTGTTTCTTCATAGTACCTACCTCCCGAGCTTGTTGTGAGGATCAAATGATATAATATATGTAAAGTACTTAGTGCCTGACACATAGTAATTACTTATAAATGTTAGCTATTATTACTTAACCTGTTTGCCTCAGTTTCCTCATCCATAAAATGAGGATAATAATAGCCCCAGGGTTGTTGTGAGGATCAAATGAAATGATATTTTTTTGTAAACTGTTTTAGCACAGTGTTTGGCACTTTATAAGTTTTAACTGTGTGTGTGTATGTGTGTTTGTGTAATGGAATTTTTTGCTACTTACCTACTTTAGCCCCATAGCCCATACCTCTCCTTTTGTTCTTGATCTCCCATGGATAACACTTACTGACTGTACCAAGTATTTTTTCCATGTGAAAAGCATGTACAGAGAATGTAAAGATGAAAAAATGACCTAGTTCATTCTCTCAAAGAACTGACATGTATAGGGCATTTCACTTATAGACACATAAGTAAGATTCAAGGTAGATGTCAGTAAATGGAAAGCAAAAAGCCAGACAAAATTATCTAGAGATAATTGGAGGAACTCTCTTTTAATCGGGAGATATAAAGCAAGGCTTTGGGACATCATGACCCCTGAGCTGGCCATGAGTAGTATCTCTGAAAATGTGTGTCCCCCTGTTCAGAATGATAAGGTCTTTGAAAATAATGTTGTATTGGGCAAAACCCAAACCAGGTAAGTTGGATCTTATTTAAAAGAAAAGGCTAAGTACATCCTACAAAAAGACTTTAAAATTTTTTAAAGGTATAGTTAGACTAAAAAGAAAAAGGAAGTGACAGGCCTATTTATTGAGCTAGGTAATAACGTAATAGATAACAGATGAAAATCAAGAAAACAGGACTACTTTGATTCTTTTGTCATCCATCCTGTTCTCCCTACTTCCCTGGTACAGAATAGAATAGACACCAAAGAAAGCATATGCTCGAGGTAAAGGTGATGGCTTTGTGATTAGAAACATGGCAGATGAGAACATTTGTTCAAAATGAGACATCACTGTATTGTGGAAGGAGCTCTGGCTTGGGAGTGTGAGAACTTGATTTTTTTTGTTCTGTTTACTAGCTAGCTATGGGATCTTGGACAAGACACATCTCACCTCTGAGCCTTCGTACACTTATCTGTAAAATAAGGATGTAAAATATCCTGCTCTATGTCACAAACTGGTTTGAGCATATAACAAGACTTATGTGAAAAGCACTTTGAAAAGTATCAAGGATTTTAAATGTGTTAAAGTCACCTGGCCTAGATGAATTATTTTTTACATATTAAAGGTACTTGGAGAGATGTCATTACAGAACCTCTAGAGAAATAGAGCAGTTACAGAAGCCTGGGAATAGGCAAATGTTCTCATTTTCAAAAAGGGTAAAATTTTCAAAAAGGGAAACTAAAAACCAGTAAGCTTGACATCCATTCCTGGCAACATAGTAGAACAGATTATTAAAAAGCTACACTGTGAACACTTTAAAGAAATGGTGATTGCCATCTAGCTAAGGTCCCAAGACTAGGTCCAGCCAAACTAGGCTTGAGTTGATTTTCCTTTGTGATTAGTAGATTGATTGATCAAGGGAATGCTATACTTCCTCTCTCTCCATCTCTTCTCTCCCCCCTCCCCCCCCTTTTTCTGGACTTGTCTTTTCATCCAGGTAGGAAATTCCCACTTGTGAGGCATATCAGCAAGTGGTTTTGCATCTTAAAAGCCATTTAGAGTTGCCCAAGGGATTGCAGAGGTTAAGTGACTTGCCCAGGATCATGTGGCCTTTATGTATCAGAAGCAGGACTTGAACCCATCTTTTCCTGACTGTGAGGATGAGGCCTCTGTGCACTGTGGAGGCATCTGGGTGGTACAGTGGATAGAGGGTTGGGCCTGGAATCCAGAAGACCCAAGTTCAAATTCTGCCTTGGGCACTTAGTGTTTGACTCTGGGCAAGTCACTTACCCTCTGTTTACAGTTTTAAGATCTATAAAGTGGGGATAAGAGCACCACCTACCTCCCAGGGTTGTTGTGAGGCCTGAATGAGAAAATAATTGTAAAGCACTTAGCACAATGACAAGTACATAGTATAAATATTTAAATGTTGACTATCATTATTATTATGTTGTTAAAGCACAGTATTGTCAAGTACTTAACACAGTGCCTGGCACATAGTAAGCATTATATAAATGTCAGCTATTATTAATGTAGAATTGTAATACTTTATATTACTATATGGCAGCTAGGTGGAACAGTGAATGGAGTGTGGGGTCTTCAGTCAGGAAGACCTGAGTTCAAGTGTGGCCCTATACACTTACTAGCTGTGTGACCCTGGTCAAGTCACTTAACCCTGTTTGTCTTAGTTTTATCATCTGTAAAATGAGCTGGAGAAGGAAATGGCAAACTCCTGCCATGTTTTGCCCAGAAAACTCCCAATGGGGTCATGAAGAAGTAGACACAACTGAAGAACAATAGTGTTTATGTTTATATTTATTTATATATGTCTGTCTGTATGTATATGTATGTATATACATATACATCATATGAATATTTTATAACACTTTTAATAAAGCTCAAGAATATATTAATAATTATATAGTAGTAAGCTTATACCAATAGTTCCTGCCTCTCAGTGTTGGGAGTACAAAATAATATTTGTAAGTGCTTGGTAGACTTTATTTTTTTTACACAGACACTCACAAAATCTATTATTTATATAGAAACATATACATGAAAGCCAAAATATATAGACAAAAAATATTCTGTTTATATAGACTATATATACAATAAAACAAAAGATATCTGTGCAAAATACATTCTGTTTAGAAAATACATACATACAAAAATATATACAGAAAATATATTCTTTTTTTAAGCTCAAGAAGTTTTCATTTTATAAGGGAAAATAAATATTTTAGTGTTGATAGAATATATATAAAGAGAACAAGTACAAATAAACACAAGGCACTTAGAGAGGAAAAGCAATAGCAGTTGGGACAATCTTGCTTCTGTTAATAACTTATTATCATAGTAACACAATAAATGTTCTTTAAACGCTATGTAAAAAGGAAGAAGTGAACTTTCCTATTTCTGTTTATACTTTTATACACACACACACACACACACACACACACACACACACACACACACACACACACACACACATATATATATATATTTGAAACATTTAATTTTAAGACCTCGAATTTCAGATCCATTCCCTTCTCCCCTTGTCATCCATTCCCTTCCCCCCTTGTCACCCATTCCCTCTGGGAAGATAAGTAATTCAGTATATGTTGTACATGTCTAGCTATGCAAAACATCTCCATCTTCACAGCAACCTTATGAAATCGATGCTGCTATTCCCACTTTTTACAAATGAAGAAACTAATTTAGTAAATTTCTGATCTTGCCTCTGAGTCTAGTCTTCTGTCCACTATGCTACCTAACTTCCTCTCATATGAAAATATTTTTCTTTTCAGGAATATATTGATGCTCACCCTGAGACCATCATCCTAGATCCCCTCCCTGCCATTAGGACCCTTCTGGATCGATCCAAGTCTTATGAACTTATTCGAAAAATTGAAGCCTACATGAAAGGTAAGTTGATACTCAGTCTGAGTTCCTTGTTTCCCACTGGGTTTGCTGGAGAGAGAATGGCTAGCTTATCCCTGGTGGAACAATCATGTGAGAAACCTGATCGTCTTTGGGAGCCTCCAAGCACAGCTGACTAAAATTAATTGGGCAACTGTTTGGTTTGGCCAGAAAAACCATCTTGTGGGGCATAATCTCTGCTTAGATAGGCAAGGTTCAGTAATAAGAGCAGTAAACTGTTTTCTTTGTGTCAATAAAAGTAAGCCTTTGGTTGATTTCATAAATATTGGGAGGTTCTAAATGGCATTGGCTCACCCATAGAAAGAGGCGGCAATGAAATATTGAAAGTTTGTAATAATCGTGTCAACTGGTCGTGTTACAGAACAAAGTAAAAAGAGAAAGAGACAAGCAAGAATTCCGGACACTTTTGATCAAACACATCAGGACGTGTAAGCTGAGGCCTTCTAAAGGTCCTATTTGTTCTCCATACATGGAGGAGGACACTCCCTCTCCCGGGGCTGGCCCATCCAGGGACTCTGGGTACTTATTCTCTACCACTAACCCGCTCGGTTTGGTTGGAATTATTTTCTCCCAGAGTGCTTATTGCAGTTCGTCTTTTTTGGGAGCATTCCTGGTGATATTTGAGTTACATTTCTTCTGTACTGAATAAGTGTTACCCAGTGAGAGCCCTGTTTCAGGATGAGGTAGATACAGTACTTGGGGTCTTAGTGATTTCTATCTCATTTCTAGCACAACCTCAGGGAACAAACAAAAGGCATGTGGGGATCCTCACATGGGGTTCCCTGTTCATTTTGTTTCTTTTCTGGATTATGGACTCAAATCCCTGAGCCTATTTTGGCTGAAAGGAGAATCTGATGATAGAATATGGATGGTTCAGTGTAACTCTATCCCTGATCTTGGAATACAGCTCTAAAGTATGTGCCCTGCTGAGAGTGGGTCAGGGTGCCTCTTCTTTTCTCTTTGGGATGACATTTATTAGGCAATTAGCTGCATTGTGCTGGAAAGAGTCAGACCTCTTGTTTTGAAATATCTGTGTTCCTCTGATAGGGAGGTCATGTGGTGTCTTTGAAAGAATACTGAGGCTGGTAGTTAGGAGACTTAAGTTCTAAGCCTGGCTATTCTATTGGATCACTGTGGGATGCTTGGATGGGTTATTTTGCTCTTCAGTTTTTAAAAGGAAGTGTTTGGATTAGATGATTTCTATGGCTCTTAGTCCTCTGAGATTCCATGCTTCTGTGGTGTGGTTCTGTGCTTCCCTCAGAGGAGGGAGACAGCATGAACCACACAGCAGCAGTGTCACAGGATGTTAGGGCTGATCACGGGGTGACCCAGACAGCATTTATTCATTTGACAGATGGGTAGACAGAAACCCATAAATGAATTGCTCAAAATCACATAGCTAGTAAGTGCAAAAGTAGGACCTAAACCCAGGTTTTCTGATACCAAGTTTTGTGCCTTTTCTACTATGCCATAACTTTCTAGATGAGAGTGTTTGTAATGAAGGCCTTTTTTTGCGTCACTAAACTCCCTTAAAAGGTATATTAAGAAAGATCTGTCTTTCTTCCAAAACTTTGCTATACATTGAATTGTGTTATAGTCTGTTATGTGTCTTATGAGGAAGGGATTCCAGAACATTACTGTTTCCACATAACAATAATAATACTGATGATAAGGTAACAGTTCATTATAAAGCGCTTACTGTGTGCCAGATGCTGTGCTAAGTGTTTTACAAATATTACTTTATTTGATCTTTATGAGAACCCTGGGAGGTATGGGCTACTATTATGCACATTTACTCCTCCTCCTCCTCCTCCCATCACTACCACTGCCACACATTTATGTAGTCTAAGTGCCAGGTACTGTTCTAAGTGACTTTCAAATATTATCTTAATTGATATTCACAGAAATCCTGAGAGGTAGGTGTTATAATTGTCCCCATTTTACAGGTGTGGAAACTGAGGCAAATAAGTGACTCTTGTCCAGGGTCATGCAATTTAGTAAATATCTGAGGCTGGATTGAACTTAGGTTTTCCTGACACCAATCCCAGTTCTCTACCATACCACCTCGCTGTCTCACGGGAAGGATTGAAAGTCATCCTTAAAATTATCCATCACCTAGAGATGATAGTACAGGAGAAGGTTCCAGGAGAGTAGGCATAGACTAGTTGGAAGTTCTAGTTTGTCCCAGGGATGTCCTTCCAATTTAGCCTTCAAAAAGGGCAGGATTATGACTTGCCCTAAGGCCAGAAGTAGAAATAAAAACCTCCCTTTCCCCCTAAGGGCTCTCAACACAGAAAGTTGTTAGGGACGGCCTTTTAAGTTCAAATGTTCAGGAAGGAGGCTTTCCCCTCATTCATTGGTAATTGTAGAGTATTTGATAGTGGGTTTTGTTTTGGTTTTTTTTTTGAGTCGAAAGACCTAGGCTTGAATACTGGCTTTTCCAGTTACTACCTGTGTAACCTTGAACAAATCACCCTTTCTGAGCCTCAGTTTTCTCACTGAAAATAGGAATAAGGGCACTTGTACTGTACCTCACAGTGTTGACTTGAGGATCAGAAGAGAGAATATATAAAGTATTATGGCATAAAGAACCTTGGCTCTGTAGTTAGGAGACCTGGGTTCAGATCACATTCCTGTCACTACCTGTATGACCTTGGGCACTTGGACATCAATTTCTTCACCTTTAAACTGAAGGAGTTTGACTAAATGGCTTCCCAAAATCTCTTCTGGCTCTAAATCCTTTGATCTTCCCAACCTGTAGATGTCAGTAGTTGTTATTGATAATGATATTATTGATTCGGTAGAAATCAGGGCAGGGGATCTGTTTTGAATAGACTTTCCCTGCTTCCATGTACGCTTTCTTTCATTGTGCTCAGAATACCAGAAGAACATCAGATTTGGATTAAGGTAACCTAGGTTCAGATCTTGGCCCTGCCATTTTATAACTGTTTAATCTCCCAGTGCCTCAGTTCCCTCATCTCTAAAATGGTCATAGGGTCATGAGGAAAGTATTTTGTGAACTATAAAACCCTTCATCAGTATCACCTGTTTCCTTATATATAAAATTTGCTTAAATTTTTTTAAAACTGTCTCCATATCAGCAGGGGAGGGGAGAGAATAAGCCTTGGTTTGGTGCCAGTTGTGTGCCCATTACTATACTAAGAGCTTTACAAATATGATCTTGTTTGATTTTCACAACCCTGAGACATAGGTGCTATTATGATCCCCATTTTACAGTTTAGAAACTGAGGCAAACCGGGTAAGTGACTTGTCCAGGGTCTCACAACTAGTAAGTGTTTGAAGCTGAATTTGAATTTCTGTGCTTATGTACCTAGGTCCATTGCTGCATCTATTTGCATTAACTGCACGATAGGCATAGTTGTTGTCCCTCTTGGAGAGTGGAGAAAATAACCAATTTTTGCTTTGTCTAGCATCTTTGTGGTAGGAGCAGCTTCTAATTTGGTTGGGACTTAGGGACAGGAAGGTCCTTACCACTGTGGCTAGTTTTTCTAAGCAAAGGCAGTAAAACCATCCTAAGACTCAGTTGGTTCCTTGGGCTAAGGATCGAACCCTTAACAAAGCTTCCCAATTGCCCAAGGTATAAGAACTCATCGCCTTTGTAAAAACAAATAATTGGGGCTCCTTAGGCTTAATAGACTTCCCACTTCCCATGAATTTGCCACCATTGTGACAAATGTGGAGGTAGAGGGAGCAGCTCCCCAAGGTACTTGTTCTTTAGTGCTGAATTTCCCTCTCAGGCTATTATTGAGTAAACTTCCTTTTGTTACATTTTGTTATATTGTCTATGAATGTCTCATTTCATTCCAGCCCTGAGTCTTAAATGTTGAGTCTTCCTGAGAACAGACTGCATCCTGAACAGCTTGGATGGATGGATGGATGGATATGGGGGAAATTGGTGGTGTGTTTTCTTGGGGGGTGAGGGTGGGGGTGCGAAGCCAGAGGCATCTAGTGCCAGAAAGTCACCTGTTGCAGATGGTTGTGTTGAAGCTATCATCACCAAAATACTTCCTTCATGCTATTCTTTTATTGGGGGTGGGGGTGGTAATAGTCCCTTAATAAAAGACCTGTGGAGTTTATGATAGCTTGTTTGGATTTTCAGGGAGAATGGTTTCTGTTGGTATTAAAAGTCCTTTTTTTTATTCTGCACACCTGGATGATTGCCAGGGTGAGAGGCCTACTCACCCTGTGGGCTCTCCAAAAATGCTTGTTAACTAGATTATAAGGTCTGAATTGGTTCCATTCCAAGAGGAAATGTTCTGAGAGCTCAAAATGAATATGCCTTACATTCTTGTTATCACATTTGCATTTAGATCTTGAATTTGTATTATTTAAGGAGGAAGGTCAGAGGTCATGACTTCCTGGAGCCCTTTCCTATACTGGGCTGAGTTGTTAAAACTGGCTGTACAGTCGTTCAGAAGCCCTTGCTGCTTCTGACTCTGGAAGCCAATGAAAATAATAGCTCCTAACATTTGGCAGGCCAGAGTTGAGCATAGTTTCCTATGTGACATTTTGTTATACCCAAAATTTGACATTTTTCACTGTACACAGACTCACTCCATGCTTCTGTCATTCATTTGCATGGGAGTTAGCTGAGGAGTAGGTAGGCAAAATGGAGCCCTGGTGGGTAGTAATGAATCAAAGTGTAACCAACGTTGAGTTTCATTCAGCATCGATTTCATTTATTCAACTGCATGTAGATATAGATTGGCCCAAATTACATAGGAACTTGTTTGCTTTTCTGTCATCAGGCCTTCCGTGGGAGACCTCCTTTTTTTAGATCAGCATCTGGCCCTAGTCTCTTATGTTACTTTGAATCATCAATGAAAGAATCATAGCATTTCAAGATTTAAAGCTGGAAGGGCTTCTAAAGAACATCTCAGCCAGGGCTTCTTATCCTTGTTTTAAGTCACCTGTTCTCTTAACAGTCTGGTGATACCCGAGTCCCTTTCTGAGAAGAATAGTTTTTAAAAACATAAAATCTATAGGATTACAAAGGAAACCAGTGATATTGAGATATTTGAATACATATGATTTGGTGACTTGAGATCTATAGTAGTGATAAGTATATAAATGACATTTTGAGATATCTGTAATAAACTGTAACATGAGAAAATGTGATTTTGATGAATGAGAAAATCAGAATACTGTGGTTTTGTTATATATATATATATATATTTGTAATTGAAGGAAGCACTAAATTTCACTTAAGAGTTTAATGAAAGCAGAGGTAATTTTTTCCCCCACCAAAGTTCATGGAATTCTTGAATGTTTCCATGAACTTTTTGGTCTATAGAAACTCTAGATCGAGTCTGAATTCCACAGAGAAGGGAATTGTGGCCTCAACTTGTAAAATGACTTGTCAAGGTTCATATGAGATTCAAAATCAGGTCCTTAGACTGGAAATCCATTCCTCTTTCTATTACAAAGGTATCATCTTCTGTCTGCACTTAAGTAAACTTTGGTCAAAGGCCATGATGAGGGTAATAAGCAGTAAGCATTTATTAAGTGCCTACTATGTGCTAAGCTTTGTGTTGAGGGCTTTACAGATGTTTCATTTGATCCTCACAACAATTGTGGTTATTATCTCCATTTTATAGTTGAGGAAACTGAGACTGACAGGGGTTAGGTAGCTTAACCACAACACTTGAAGTTGGGTCTGCCAGGGCCAGCAACACTTCACTGCGCCATCCAGCAGAAGCCTTTTGCCTCTTCTTATTTCAAAACCCATTTGGACAGCCTGCTCATGTTTCCTCTCTCATTTTCAGTTCAGTTGCACAGCACAGATTCTAGTCAGATGCTCAGTCTAATGAGTGGTCATGCCTTAAGAAACTTGTAGTAGTACAATGAAAATGAATGCCAGATTTCAAATGTGAGGGTTTGGTTCAACTTCTGCTTCTGCCACCTAATTTCTTGGACTAGATCACTTCCAGGGATCCTTCCAGTTCCAAGTCCATGTTCCTTTCTTACTTTTTCCCATTTTTCAGGCTTCTCTTTTGTGAGTCATCCTTCTTCTCAGTTTTCCAGAAGAGCATTTTTCTAGAAGTTTATGACAGTAACTTTTCAGTGGGGGAAAAATTATTATTATTATTACTGTTATTATTATTTTGCTTTATGGAGGGGGGAAGGCAGGGCAGTTGGGTTTAAGTGACTGCCCAAGGCCACATGGCTAGTTTTTGTGTTGTGCCTGAGGCTGGATTTGAACTCAGGTCCTCCTGACTCCAGGCCAGTGTTCTTTTCACTGGGCCACCTAGCTGCCCCCCTCTCCCCAAATTATTCTTATATCAGGTTTTCCCCACCCCAAAAGTAAGGTAGAAAATCATTGGTGTTGATGGTGAGAGAATGCCTTGGTTTGAAATGGGCTACAAGAAACATTCCGTTTTCCTTTGTGGAAGCACCTGTCTTCTTATGTTATGCCCTTCCTAGAAACTCAGGAAAGCCTGGTCGGTCTCCCAAGTGCTAGGGCTTGAAGACATAACCTTATAGCATGACAAAGAAATCCATTTGGATAGCCTTGCATGTTCTTTAGTCACTTGTTCTCGATGCCTTTCACCTTTGGTAGGGGAAAAAGTACCTCTATTTGTACTCCCCCAATAATAAATGTTCAGTTTAATTAGGTAACAGATGGTGCAAGTGCATTGCATGCTCTAGCTTCATGAATTTGTAAAAAATGTTAGAACTGGAAGAAAGCTTATAGCACAGAACTTTGGGAATAGAGAACCTCAGCTCTTAGAAATGAGAGGGACCTTGGGGCTCTAATTATGTAACAATATTTAACATTGTTAGGCTAAGTGTAGGAACATGTTTGAACATAAAACATGGAATGTTAGAGCTGCAGGAGACGTTTGAGATCCTCTTGTCCAGCTCCTCACTCACTTACATAGATGACTCAGTCAACAAGATCCTGCTCTTTAGCAGACTTTGTGCTGGGGATACTAATGCAAAGTGTGAAGTCTCTTCTAGCCAAATGAGAAAAGGCAACAAGTGCATGTACGTTACGTATAGAACAGATATAAAGAGAGAAATGCGAAGCTAGCTCAACGCAAGGCAGATTGGGTAGGAGAGCACCAGCAGTTGGAGGGACTGTCAGCAGTCAGCTCCCATTTATAAAGTATTCTGTCCTAGGCCCAGGTAGTAGTTCAGCAGCTGGGGCTGCTGGGCCTGGAGTCAGAAAGACCTGATGTTAAATGTGGTCTCAGACACTTACTAGGTCATCCTGGGCAAGTCACTTAAACCTCTGTCAGCCTTAATCTACTGGAGAAGGAAACGGCAAGCCACTCCAGTATCTTTGCCAAGAAAACTATATGGACATGATGATCCATGGGGTTATGGGACAAGATGCCAGGACTTGTGCTGACTGCTGAGCATTTGGGATACAACAAAGGTAGAAAACAGCTCCAATTCACGAGCAGCTCATAGGATAATTAATTAGGGAGGCAACACGCAAACAACTATAAACAAACAAGATATATATATCCATGTCTGTAGATACAGATAAATTGGGGATATTCTAGGGGGTAAAGGTAGATTGTGCAACAGTTAGAACCCTAGAGTCTGGAAGACCCCAGTTTAGCTGTGTTCTCAGACTAGCTGTTTGGCCTTAGGCAGATCACTTAACCTCTGTCTGCCACAGTTTACCAAAAGTAGCACTTGACTCTCAGAGTTGTTGTGAGGACCACAAATTATATTTGTAAAGCTCCTCGCACAATGCCTGGAACATAGTAGGGCTCTGTATATGTTAGTGATGATGATTGTGGTGGTTACAGTGGCAGCAGGAAGAAAGACTGAGAAAGACTTCTAGCAGGTAAAATTTTAGCTGGGACTTTAAGAAGAAAGGCTTCATGTAGAAGGAAGTTACTGAACCATATCTTTGCTTTTTTAAATTTTTTTTGAGCGGGGAGGGCAGTGCAATTATGATTTGCCCAAGGTCACACAACTAGTTAGTTAAATGTCTGAGGCTGGATTTGAACTCAGGTCCTCCTGACTCCAGGGCCAGTGTTCTATTCACTGCACTACCTAGACACCTCTTGAACCATATCTTGAAGGAAGGAGAAGTATTCTTTAAGGTCACTCCACTCCTTTGGGATAAAACTCAGGTTTTCAGAACGTAGTCCAATGTCCTTTCCTACTTTGCCATTGCCTACTGCATCTGCCGTCAGCATGGGCTATAGTTAAATCATAAGAGAATTAAAAATGTACATGAACAGCTTGTGTTCTGTGTGTCAAATTTGAGTTCATTTTCAGAGAAGCAGATTTGTCACTTCCTTTTCTGTTACTCCTGGAGGCGTGGGAGCTGTTTTCAACATATGGTAGGCTCCTTTAATTACATTTTAAGTTTCATTGTATAATTAAAACAATTCAAAGTGACACAGCTTTCCTTTTAGTAGCTTTTAAAGGCTCCTTGCAATTATAATTACCTTCACAACTGTTTCAGTTATTTACCTGATCTAGGAGGCTGGACCACCTTTTAAGTAAAGGAAATATCTTTTATAAAGATGCCTTTTAACATAGATTACTTGGGGTCAGGGAGGGGATTCACTATGCTTGGAGATATCTTGGTAAAATAGAGAGTTGAAGGTTTCCTGTTTGGGTGTTGAGGAGAGGGTAGCTTGGGAGCTTGTATGTTGTCCCCTCGGCAGTAATAGCTGCTCAGAGCTAAGGGTTAGAAAACACTGCAGTATAGCTAAAGTGTGGCTGACTTATGAAAACAAGAAAATTCAGACCTGAGCAACAGTACAGCTAGTTATCCATTCTACATCATCACTTTCCCATTTCCAGTTTTGCTGAATAGCGAGTTGGCATACAAAAATAAATGAGAATATTTTGGGAGTTTTGTGGAAGCCACAGATGACATGTGAAGGCCAGCAGACTGCACAGAAACAGTTTAGAAACTCAAAAATGCATAAAATATATGTATAGTATTGTATAAAATCAACATTTTTATCTTTTAATATCATAATAATTCAGACTAATCTGGTATGAAGGGAGAGTAAAAAATTAAAAAAAAAATTTTTCAAATGCTTTATTAACTTCTGGTTTACATCATACATTTCTGCCAGATTTTGAGTTACAAATTTTCTCCCCATTTTTCCCCTACCTACCATCCTAAAATTGCGGTCCCATAGGATATCCCCTCCTCCAATCTGCTCTTTCCCATATCTTCTCCCATACCCCCTTAAATTTTTCCAGTAGGGCATGGTGGATCTCTATGCCCCAGTGCCTTATTTATAAATATATATATATACATACACACACATCTTATTTCCCAATTACATGTAAAATAGTATTAATAATAGTATATGTATGTTGTTTTTTCCTAAACATTTGATTTTAAAACTTTGAATTCCAGATTCATTCCCTTCCTCCCTTGTCACCCACCCTTACTGGTAAGATAAGCAATTCAGGATAGATTGTACATGTGTAGCTATGTAAAACATTATCATAGTAGATATACTGTAAAAGACTGACTATATTTCCCTCCCTCCTATCTCCCCCCACTTGTTCTGTTCTCTACTTTGAACCTGAGAGAATATTACAAGCAGCCAGGAAGAAACAATTTGAATATTGTAGAAACACAATCGGGATAACACAGGATCTGGCAGCTTCTACACTGAGGATGAGATACCTTATTTGGTGTGTATGTCATTCCCACCCTAAGCCAAATTCAATGAGAATTATGTTGACCCATTCCCTTTTGCCTTCCTGTTCTTCCCCTTCATTGTAACCATCTTCCCTTGCCTCTTCTATGTGAGATAGTTTACCCCATTCTGTCCCCATCTCCTCTCATTATATTCCTCTCTCATCTCTTGATTTCACTTTTAAGTATCATCCCTTCCTTTTTTTTGGAACCTGGCTATGATATTCCTAGGAGTTTTCTTTTTGCCATCTTTTTCAGGAGGTGATTGGTGGATTCTTTCAACCTCTATTTTGCCCTCTGGTTCTAACATATCAGGGCAGTTTTCCTTGAGAATTTTTTGAAGGATAATTTCTAGGTTCTTTCTTTGATCGTGGTTTTCAGGTAGTCCAATAATTTTTAGATTATCTCTCCTGGATCTATTTTCCAGGTCAGTGATTTTTCCCATGAGATATTTTACATTGCCTTCTATTCTTTCCTTTGTTTGGATCTGTTTAACAGCACCTTGATTTCTCATAATGTCACTAGCTTCCATTTGCTCCGATCTAATTCTGAAGGAATGATTCTCCTCAGTGAGCTTTTGAGATTCTTTTTCCATCTGTCAAATTCAGCTTTTTAAGACATTCTTCTCCTCATTGGCTTTTTGAGCCTCTTTTGCCATTTGAGTTAGTCATTTTTTTTTTAAGGTGTTACTTTCCTCAGTCAGGTTGTTGACTCTCATTTCATAATTTTCTTGCATGGTTCTCATTTCTCTTTCCAATTTTTCCTCCACTTCTCTTATCTGCTTCTTAAGGTCCTCTATGGCCTGTAATCAGCTCGTATTTTTCTTTGAAGCTTTTGGTTCAGGAGTTCTGACTTCACTGTCTTCCTCCTGTTTTGTGCTTTGATCCTTTTTGTTGCCAAAATAGGAGTGTAAAGTTGGGTTTTTCTGTTTATTTTGCTTCCTTTGCCTGCTCATGTTGCCACTCAATCACTTGATCCCTGGGCTTTTTGCCACAGTAGGATTCTGCCACCAGACAGGGGAGCTTCGTCCCAAATGTTGGGGTTTTCTCAGCACCGAAGGCATTAGTTGGGTGCCCTTTCTGAAGCTTCCATATGTTCTGGCAAGCTGGTCACACACCCCAGGACCTCCACACTAGACAGCAATCCAGATCCAAGCAGGTTAAAGCAAGAGTGATTATCCCTCAGACGGGTTGCTTGGTCCCCCTACACTCTGCAGGCCAAGAGCTGAAGCTGCCACATGGGGGTGGCTGTAGGGTGGCAGGGCCCCAGAGGCTTCTCACCCTGGGGGGGCAAAGGCTGACCACTCTCCCAACTACTGGATTCCAAAGTCCACATTGCACTGACCTCTTACTTTGCCCTTCACATCTATGTGTTGATAATTCTGGAAACTGCCACAGATGCTGGTGATCTGAAGGCCCTCTAGCCAGTGGTTGGTCAGGCCTGCCGTTGGGCTAAAACCTCTGGCTCATGCAGGGCTAGGCTACGCTCCCAGAGTGCTGCCCTGCACTGGTCAGTTCCTACTGGCCCGCTGGGCTGTTCTTAGTGGGAAGTTAGCTTCTCTGTGTCATTTTGTGGGTTCTGTAGCTCCAGAGTTTGTTCAGAGTCCCCTTTTACATGAATTGGGGGAGGTGGAAGCCAGAGCCCCATGGAAGTCCTGTTTCTACTCCGCCATCTTGACTAGAGTAAAAATTTTTTACATGGATTTTCCAGATGGGGAGGAGACCCCATATCCCCAAACCCCACATTATGGAAGGGATAACTGCAAATACAATGGGGCAAGTGTTGTTATTCTTCTCTTGATAAAGTGATTCATATTAAAATGTGAGAAATCTTGTGGAATAATTAGGAAAGAGTGCTGAACTTGGAGTCAGAAAACCTGGTTTTGAGCCTCTGCTTCTAATAATGATTACCATTATATTCCCATGGACAAGTCATTTGATATCTCTCAGCTTCGATGTGAGCTCATCCTCAAAATGAAATGATTCTACGTGTAGGATTGCTGTGAGAAAAACGCTTTGTAAAGTTTGGTAAAAGTTCTTTAGAAATATGGAATAATAATGAAACAAAGTAGCAACATTGTCCAAGCTGCAGAGAATGTAAGGCTTTCAAAATTCTGAGACCTGGCAGAAGCAATTAAAACCTTGTGGAAACATTGTCTATGCGATCCATGTTGTTTTGTCTACTTGTGGTGTTATCCTGAAGATGGTTTTTATTAAGTATACACAAATGAACGGATATAAAAGGCAGTCAGTTTATTCATCTGTTGTACACTAGCCTGCAGAATATGAATCATCAGTGATAATATCAGAATAGTATTATGGATCCATTTCTACCAAAACTCTATGAAATAGATGAGGAGATAATTGATAATAATGATTATAATGATAAAGCCCACCCAAGATTTCCTTAGATGGATCAGACCCTTTAACTATACAACTGAGCCTAAGGGCTGTGTATTAGGCGGAGCAGCTAAAAGTTAAAGTGTTAGGAGTCTCCTGTTTATCTGGAGATCACTGGGAGGTTTAATATTAAAAGAAAAATGGTCTTTTTTTTTCTTTAATCAATTTGTGCAATCCCCAAAGGGGAAGAGAGCACTTGAACACTCCTAGGTATTATAAGAGAAGAATTGGGAGATTGTCTAGGGACTTGGCCTTTTTCTACTTTTTAATTTTTTTATTCTGAATTTTAGGAATACAAAAAAGAGAATGTTTTGCTATACAAAGGGAAAATAGAAAAAGAAAGTTACAAATGTGAAAATTCAAAATTTTTCCTTACAGCTGGTTTAAAAATACACATGCATGGGACAGCTAGGTGGCGCAGTGAATAGAGCACTGGCCCTGATCAGGAGGACCTGAGTTCAAATTTAGGCCTCCAACACTTAACACAAAACTAGCCGTGTGACCATGGGCAAGTCACTTAACCCCAATTGCCCTACCTTTCCCTCTTCAAAAAACAAAAAGAAAAAAAAATAACACATGTACACAGAGTTCACTTTCTACTTGTCTCTTTCCTTCAAAACTAACTTTAGTTCTTAAAAAAAAATGAAACAAAACGAAGTTCCTTTAGTTCTCTGTTATGCATTTTAAAAATGCATCAATCAGCCTATTTTCTTTTTCTTCTTTGTTTTTAAGACAACCTTGTTGCCATCTCCTTCCATTCCAAATCCACAAGAAAAAAGAAAGAAAAAGAAAATCCTTGTAACAAATAAGCCCGCCCAAAACAAATTTACACATTTAATAGTTCCAAAAAATGATACATGAGCTTTTGAAATTCAAGGCTTTGCCACCATCTGCTGCAAGTAGGAAGAAGTTTGTCAATTTCAAGTTTTTTGTGCATTCCTAAACACATAAACATATATTCAAATTAATATTTTCATGTCAAATTCTTCACATTTCATGTATTGGGTTTCTTGAGCTCAGAGGAAAAGTAGAAGAGAAAGGAATTTAGATAAACCTAGATATTTCTTACATCCATTGTTTGTACAGTTCCCCCAATGGATACACACTATTTGGATCGAGGTGAGAAAAAATGAAATATTCATTGAATTCTAATAGACCTTAGCTAAGGGGAGAGAGAACTCTTTAAATTGATGGCATTATGTCTTCCATTTGTGTTTCAAGTGCTTCTTCCACAAAATAACAATACACACACTTTGGAATAGTTATTCATACTTGACCAAGAACCCCTGGTGTGCAAAACTCACTAGAATAGGATTATCTCCCTTGACTTATTTAATTTCCTATTTTTCTGAACTTTCTCTATTTTAATTCATTGGGGGCATCCTCTAAATTGTTTTGAAGCAGAGAATGAAATTTCATAAGGAAGAAAACCTGAGTGAGAAGATAATTTTTTTTTAAGTTCAGTGAAAATCATTATCAGATGACCATTTGACTGACCGTTCATTGGTGTTAGGGAGAAGCTGGGAACCTCTTTGGTCCCCATAACCAAAAGAATCCAGTTAGTTGTAGGATAAGGGCCTAGGTGAGCACCTAACTTTTACAAAATCAGAGCACCTAACTTTTACAAAATCAGTAGTTAACTTCTCTTGCTAAGATCCCCAGGAACTCTTGGGATATCAGAGAAGACCAGCAGGTCTAAGGGGAGATCAGGAGAAAGAAGGCTGTGTGCTACAAAAAGAAACCCAGCATTTTGATTGAAAGACCTTAGTTCAAATTCCATCTCTCCTACTTAATATCTTTGTGATTTGGAGTCAGTTGTTTAGTTTCCTTGGATTTCATCCGAAAATCTGGGAATTGGTTTGGAGGTTCTTTTCAAGGTTCCCTCCAGTTCTAACTCCTGTGAACTGAATAAACTCAAGCTAAATAGCCAAGGAAACTTGTTGCAATCTGCGAGTCATTAGGTTAGGATAGAATCTCTGCCTTGTTTCCTGTGTCTCAGTGGGTCACCCTCTAGTGTTCTTTGGGTCCCACTGCAGCTTGATGAAAGCCACATGTCAAAGGAAGCAAGCCTTAGGCCCTTAGATTATATATACACCAAGAACAGTGAATGTAGTATCCCCCAATTTTTTTTTCCTTATTTCTCCTTAAAGTTGATAAGGAGGAATAAAAACATCTAAGTTCTCCTTCATTTTTTATGAATTTTATGAATTTTTAATCAGGAATTTGAGTGACATGTCAGTCAGAAAGGATTTTAAAGAGGTGGGGGGCTGTCTTAGAAATGTCTGTTGACCTTTATGAACAAAGACTGCTAGATCTGATTTGAGATAATAACATTTTCAAGTTTGCAAAGTGGGTTTTTTGTGGATTTCTATATGGTTATATTTTTATTAGAAAAATTACATTATTTTAGAAAAATATTATTAGAAAAACATTATTAGAGAAATAACATTACAAAAGAACAGGTGCTAATTGGGTTGTAATTGGAGTTGTCTAGCAAATAAGGTGGGTTTTTTTAGGAGTTTCTTAAAATTTCCCTAATGTAGCTCTGATTTTATTTTTCCTTTTTTCCCAATTTATTTATTTTTAGTTTTCAACATTTTCTTCCAGAAGTTTTAAATTTTCTCTCCTTCTCTTCTCCCTCTCTCCCCAAGATTGCATGCAATCTGACATGGGCTCTACACAAACATTCCTATTAGACACATTTTCACATTACTCATGTTACATAGAAGAATTATAATGAATGGGAGAAACCATGGAGGAAAAAAAGCAAAACAAAATAAAAGAGAAAACTGTCTGCTTTGCTCTGCAGTCTGACTCCATAGTTCTTTTTCTGGATGTGGATGCAGTCATCACACCCTGTGGCTGTTTCTGTGAACAATGTTCTCGTGGTTCTGCTCACTTCACTTAGTACCAGTTCATATAAGTCTTTCCAGGATTTTCTGAAGTCCACCTGTTCGTCATTTCTTATAGCACAATAGTATTCTATTACATTCATGTACCATGCATGTTTTCTTCATAGTAATCCTGTGCTATAGGAAGTACAAAGTAGTATTATTGATGTTTGTTAGAGGAGGAAACTGAGGCATACATAAGAGTAGTAGTGACTTGTTCAGATTGAGAGGGGGGTGGGAAATAGTTTCGTTTTCTGGTTCTCTTTCCTTCTTTTACCACAGTCAGCAAGTAAATGTGAGAACTGGGGGTGGGGTTTTCTGGAGTTTTTGGGCTCAGATCCTGTGTTCTTTCCACCAAATCATGATGTCTTGTACTTTGAATTGTTCTCGCAGATTGCTGTTAAAATGAAGCCTCTCCTATTTGAAGAAGGCTCTCTAAATCAAATCTAAAGTTTTCCTAACTTTGAAGAATTTTTTTTAAGGGCCAGAGGCTGAATTGAGTAAAATTCATTGCATCCAGTAGCACATCTGAAACAGTTACTTAGACTAACATTATATCAGAGCTTCAGCAGAGTTTAGGGATTGGTAAGGAAGTAACCTAAGACCAGTAGTTATCATCTAGAATTATTTTATATATTAAGATAGTGAAGTTCCTTGAGGAGCAGCCCAAGGTCACTTTTGTAGTAAATATCAAAGCCCAGAATCTAACCAAGTTCTTCTGACTAAATTCAGTGTATATGCTGATAAGCCTATATCATGTTCTGGATGTCCTGTCTTCTTATGCGTTTGGTAAAGAGGGTTAGGGATTGGATAACCCTGGGATACCATGTGAATAAGGAAGGGTCAGTATTTTAGGAAAGACTCAAATTTATTGATGGAGGAACAACTGGGACCAGATATGTATAACAGGACACTTGTTTCTCCTTGCCAAGGTTGGCAACATGCAGCCCTCCTATGTATCAAACTCCCTGTGAGATCTGTAAAGATCTGTGGGCCGTGAGAAGGGAATTCTAAAACTTTTGCAGAAAAAACCACCACCCAACTCAAACTCTCAGTACCAGCCTGAATCAGACTCCCCTCTCCTTTCTTGTCATCAGGAGGTAACTGAAGCTTTGAGAGGGCCCCTGAGAATTCAAATCCTCTGGCTTTCTGTCACATTGGCTCTCTGGTTAGAAGACAGATGAAGAAAAGCCCTGTTTATTTTTGTTCTTTGTGAGCCAGATTTAAAAGAAATTCTCATTTTTCTCTCTCCTCTCTTTCCCTTTCTCTCTTTCTCCCTCTTTTCCCCCATCCCTTTCTCCTCTCCATTTCTTTTCCTGTCTCCTTCTTCCTCCTCCTTCTGTATTTTATCTTTCCTTCCATCTCTTCCTTTCCTTCCCTCCTCTTTCTCCTCCCTTCTCTCTATCCTTTTCTTTCTCCTTCCTCTACCTCTTCTCCTTTTTTTTTCTCCCTCTCTCTCTTTCCCTCCTCTCCTCTCCCCAGTGCTTTCCTGCTCAAATCTTTCTGAGTATATTTTCTGTTGTTCTCTCCTAGGAGGGAACTCTATTAAGTATTACATTCTTCTGATCTGACTCCTTAAGAACTTAGGGTTGCACTCTGATTAAATACAGGAAAACTAGAGGAAAGATCAGAGATTCTTCTCTGACAGACGCTTAACCTTGAATTATGAAAAAGATCATAGCCAGAATCACCTTAAACTCCCTATAACAGCAGATAATTTCTTCCAGAAACATGATTTCACCATTTAGATTATATAAAATATTGATTAAAACCTCCCAAGAATCCTCTTCATATTTCTCTAGATAAGAGTTAAATCCAGTCTCTTGGGAAATGTCGTGTCCATTTTCTTTGTCCTGTCATTAGCCATCACAGGAAGCACTCTTTCTAGAACGCAGTGTAAAATGCCAGTTCCTTAGAAGCACTTCATATTGTTTCTTCATAAAATAAGAATTCTCACAAGAAAGTTTCTCCATCACCATCTTTATTTTTGTCTTACTTTATTTGGCCCTCATTAATTAAAGAATAAAAAGCCACATCTACTCTCCTTGAGTCCATAGGGGAAAAGGCTTCACATTTACAACTATAATATTGAACTACCAATCCAAACTTATTTTTCCACAATATCTCTTAAAGTTACAGTAATAGTAGTATCTATAGTTTCTGTAGGGGGAATTTAAATTCCTCTAGAGCAAGTGCTATCTTTTGTTTCCCCTATTTTGACTGGCATAGGGCAGAGTACATAGGTTTTAAATCAATATTACCTTGATTGTTTTTGGAGTGTGAGACATACAACAAAAATACCCTTTCCCCTATGATTGGAAAACTCAAGTCCCTTCCGTTTTTTGACCTTTACTTTTCGCAACTATAAAGTGAGTGAATTGACTTAGATGATCTGTAAGATCCTTTCCTGCCTTGATATTGAATGATTTTCTGAAAGTTATCTCCTGTCTGGTAGTATCAGCACAGTTTGTAAATGAGGGCTTTTAGTTCTTAAATCTATAGGAATGAGATAATAATTGATAATTGCATTGCGCTTATATAGGTTGTGAAACACCTTACTCTCAACATCCCTTGGAGTTGGATAGTACTAGTATCATCCCCTTATCCTTGGGGAATCCAAGAATGAGATAAGCTTTATGATTTGCCCAGTCCTTACATTGAGTGTCTGAGGTAAGATTTAAACCCTGGGCTCCTGATTCTAAGTCTACTACTTAATCCACTATGTCAAGTCTTTTCTCAGTGATGAAAACAGGCCTTTTATTTCTTAGGCTCTGTACAGTAACTACTGGTCATTTTTCCTTTTCTATAATAAGCAACTGCTTTGTAGAGAAGACATGCTCGAGGGGCAGATAAACAGTTTATAAAACATGGTATCTGCCTTCATGGAGCTTATAGGCTTCGTAAAATATTTCACATATACAAATAACTGGCATATAACAGGGCAAAAATCTATGATTTCTTTAGTATTCATTCAACACTGTGGTGGTGATTTCAGTATTGGGAGGGTAGAAGAGGAAATAAGCATTTATATAGGACCTTCAGAGCACTAGGTCCTGTGCTAAGTGCTTGTGTAACTATGATCTCATTTGATCCTCATAAGAAGCCTTTGAGGTTCTGTTACTATCATTATTTTGAAGTTGAAGAAACAAATAAATTGCCCAGGGAAACACAGGCTAGATTTGAATTCAGATCTGTCTGACTACAGACCTAGTGTTCTGTACCATGCTGCCTCCCAATCTTATAATTCTATATGCAAGGTTTATTGAATCCTTATTCTGTGCTAGACCATAGACTGGGTGGCAAGGGAGCCATAGAGATAAGATATGCTAACAGTAGGTTAGCTTTGCTGTGTGAATTTTTGGTTTTGATGGTATTCTAATAAAGGGAATGGTTATTTCTTGGGGGTGTGTGTGTGTGTGTGTGTGTGTGTGTGTGTGTGTAGACAGCAGCTAGCATGTGAAACAACACAGAGGGAACTTGTCTAGCCAGTTTGAGAGAGAGACTGTAGAGTCTGTAGAGCCAGACACTGAAACATGGTGTTCCCAAAGAGCTAGAATATGCTTCTGGGCCTTGTCTCTCTTTTGAAATATGACTTCTCTCCCATGGTCTCATGTTCTGTTATTGTCATGTTATAAATTGGAGGAGTGCTCTGCTGTGGCCTCCTAAGAGGGGGAACCCCCCCCCCCCCAGGGGGGTAGAAGGCAATGTGGGTATACTGTTAAGTAAACTAAAAATTGGAGACAGAGATTTTAGGCCTTCCTTTGCCATGTAACTAGCCCTGTGGCTGTGGACAAGTCCCTTCTCCAGTCTGAGTGTTAATTTTCACATCCGTGAAATGGGGATAATTGCCTCCCTCCCCCGGTCTCACAAGGCTGTTGTGAGGTTCAAATGAGCTAACATATATAATAAAAACTCTGTATGTGTATATCAAGTACTGTAGAAAGATAAAAGATGAAAGATAAACCATGATTATTTTTCTTATTTATGAGGCACAAAAGGTACCCCAACTTGAGTAGTATATTACTTTTCCTTTGAAAATCTGGTTACTAAAATTTATTTAGTCTATAGGCTGGTAGGTACCACAGTGTACTAAATTTGTAGTCAGGAAGACCATAGTTCAAAACCTGCCTTGGGACGATTACTAGCATTAGTAGTTTTTCATAGGTTCACCCTTTACCTAAACAAATATGACTTCTGAACTCCTGTACTGTATTGCCAGTTCCCTATTTAATATCTATAAATGGATGACTTGTAGATATAGTAAATTCATTATGTCCAAAAAATATGGTGGTTTTTTTTCTGCCCAAATCCTCTCCTGTCCCTAGCTTCCTTATTTTTGTTGAGGATAACACTATCTGGGTTCTCTACTTGAATCAATCTTTACTCATATCTGCCATGTGCCCCCTCCATGCACTGCCTCCCCCCACCATACCCAGCCATTTATTTGCCAAGTCTTGTAAATTCTGTATAAATACTTCACCTAATTTTGCTCACTTCACTCTGTGACAGTTTATAGAGGTCTGTTTCTTCTGAAACTAACTATAATTTTTCATTATATTCCATCATATTAATATACCACAGTTTGTTTAGCCATGCTCCATAAGGTGGGAACCCCCTTAGTTTCTAGTTCTTGGCATCTAGAAAAGAGCTGCTATAAATATTTTTGGTAATGTTATTGTTGAGTTGCTGTAGGGGATCTCAAATCTAGGCCTGATGAAAGGAAAACCTGTCTAACAATCAGAACCCAGCAATAAATAGAATGGGATACCTCTGTGGTTATTTTGTTTAGCCTAGGCTAGATATGGACTTTTCAGAAACGTTGTGGAAGGATTTCTTATTCAAATAACAGGTTGAATTGGATACCTTCTGAAGTCCCTCCTATCTCTTAGATTCTGTGATTCTCTGACTAGATGAAATAAAGAACCACATTAAGTAAGAGTTGCAGTGAACCTTGGTGACTTTGTAGTCCCAACCATACAAAAAAGGAATCCTCACTCTGTTGCAGTATGGTGTCATGGGAAAAATGTTAATAAGGAACCAGCTACATTTTTTTGCCCTCTCCCCCACTTACAACCAGGGATATGTGAATACCAGTTACCAGCCAGTGCTTCCCCAGGTTCCTCCAGGCATTCTTCTCGTGGGCCAGGTAAGCATCCTATAAAGGATGACCAAACCTGACTAGTTTTCAGGCCCCTTTCCTTCAGGTCCCAGAAGGCCTGAGCTGTTTCCATTATCTCTTACTGCATTTCTTTATTATGAGTGTTTCTACTTAATAAAACTGGCTGGCATTACCTTTCTCTCTGCTGACTCTGATATTCAACCTGTATTAAGGCAAATGCTGACTTGAAGTTAAAGGCTCTAGGTTCAGATTCTAGCTTAGCCACTTACTGGATGAACTGGGGCCATCCACTGTCACCATCCCTTCACTCAGCTTCCTTAGCAGTAAAACAGAAGGAGGGCAGGAGTGGATAATTCCAGTTCCCTTCCAACTTGAAGGGCGATAACCTTCTGAATTCTGGTTTTGTATGTTATTATCTCTGTAACCTGGGACAATTTCCTTACAGGTGTTGATCTCATTTTCCTTTTCTATAAAAGGAAGGAATTGGACCAGATGGCTCCTTGAACTCTCTTCAGATCTGACTGTGATCCTGGGTTTCTTTAGCTGGGGTTCTCTGGAAAGTGATTCCCCCAGAATGCACAATTCTTTGTAATATTTGTTGTGTTAACTTAGTGTTAACTAATGATGCCAGGTAGGATAATACTTGTTTATTATAATTTCCCTCTATTGCATTGTTTTCTTGTTCATATTGCCAAGAGAATAGTCTCCCACCAAACATTGGAAGGTAACCCAAGTGACATCTCAAGACACACCTCACCTGATAGTGGTTGTTACTTTAACCTGAGCTGGCAAGTTTCTGACAGCAATATTAACTTAATGGAGGTGTGGTGTGGGTTGTTCCTGTTGGGGAAAATTATGATTCTAAATGGGGGAGTCAAAAAGGATCTTGGTGTAGGGAATGGCGCTTTGCAACCCTTGGTCTCAGCCCTTCCAAGCCTGAATATGTCTCGCCGTTTCTGTGTCCTGCAAAACCCAGTCCTGATTAACACCATTGTTTTTTCCTGTACAGACCTCTCATTAGCTGACTGAGCTGAGAATCATGTTTGCAGCATTCACATAAGATCTAGGAATTTCTTGGGGTTGGGGTGATGTTTGACCTCGTTCCAGAATATATACCATTGCACCGTAACCAGGTCCAACTTTGAAGTCCCAAGCAGGTGATGGGTGGTAGTTGAAATTCCGAAATGAGATCATAGGTTAGAGTTGAGGTAATTTTGGGATTTTTGTTGTTGTTAGGCAGGGCAGTGGGGGTGGGGGTGGGAGAGGGAATCTGAGGGTAAAGAGAAGATGCACATAGTTCCTGTTGCTCTGGAGGCCTGACATAACTGATTTGGATGAAAGTGATGGAGTTTGAGAAGGCAAGGCTTTGATCACTAAGAGATTAGTTGGAAGGAAAAAATTGAAGCCAAGGGATATCAGGATGATTTTTTGTGGGGTTTATAGCATTAGTGTGTGAGAAGCATTAAGAAACCTAGTAACAAAAGTCCTTGCTATGCAAGCAGCCAGGCTTGGGTTGAAATTCAGAGCCTTGCTTTTCTTTTGTTCTTAAATTTGGCAGACATCAAAGGACAGGCAAGAGAGAAACTCCTTTGTGCTGCTCTCTTCTGCCACCAAAACACTCCCTCTGCCCTATCTAGTGACATCTCAGATTTGTCTTCTATTTTGTCCTCTCAGAAGCCAACGTAGAAGCCCAGAGGATTAGTATTCTGGGAGCAGAGTGGCTGTGATCTGCCCAGTTTAGCTGTAAAAAACCAGCAGTGGTGTGTTCACTTGAGCCTCTCTTAAACAAATGTTCCAGGCTATACATACCCTAGGCTGTATACTCTAAGCACTGTGCTACCTTCTGGAAATACAAAGGAAACAAAACAAGGAGCCTGTGTTCAGTTGTGGAGATAGAGCATATTCATAGTTAAGGATAAAATAAGGTAATTTGAAGAAGACTTTAGGTTACTGGTAGATACTGAGCTGGGCCTGAGTCGCCTTAGACACTTAGTAGCTGTGTGATCCTGTGCAAGTCACTTCACCTCTATTTACCTCAGTTTCCTTATCTGTGAAATAGGGATCATAATTACACTTACCTTGTGGTATTGTTTTGAGGATCAAATGAAATAATATATGTAAATCATTTAGCACAGTGCTTGGCACAAACATAAATGCTTGTTTCCTTCTCTTCCCCTTCCACCTTAGCCATTGAGAGAATCACAGAGTTCTCTTAGGTGACACTAAACAGTATTTAGAGTGTGAGGTGAGAAGGGAGGGAATTTCATGCTTTGGGAGCTGACTTTTGGAAATACGGTGAGATCTGAGATGAGTTTTGATCGGTTATGACACGTCCTGTTAAGGGGGAATTATGTGAAATAAGTTTAGACACACACGTGGAAGACATTTTGAAGCACCTTTTGTGTTACCTGAATGCTTACATTTTAGTCAGTTAATGATCATGAGAGTGACGTGGACTTATGTGTACTTTACAGCAGATAGGTTTGTAGCAGTCTGATGGATGTTTTGGAAAGGGAAGATACTGGAAACAAGGAGGCTGGCTTTGGAATCAGTCATAAAGACCAGGGTTCATATCCCACCACAAATACTTACTAGCTATGTGTCCCTGAGCAAGTCACTTAACATTTCTTGCCCTTAGTTACTCATCTGCAAAATGAAAGGTTAGATTAGACGATATCCAAGGTCCCTTCTAATCTAAATCTCTGAAATTAAATGTGTTTTCAGGGAAGAGGTGATCAGGGTTAGGGTTAAAACCAGGGGCAGTGGCTATGTTACTGGAAGAAAATGGAGCTGGACGTGATAAATTTTGTGAAAACAGAATTAGTAAAAGTTGGCATCTGATTGGAGATGGGGGATGGTAAGGGACAGGACAAAATCATGGATGACTCCTAAGTTAAGAACCTGGATGACTAGAAGACTGTTGAGGGTGATACTCTCAACAAAAATAGGAAAACCTAAGGTGTAGGGACAAAGATAATGAGTCTCATTTTAGAAATGTTGAATTTGAGATACAGAAGATTCAGTCAGGTGGAGATGTCCCATAGGCAGTTACAGATAAAGGACTTAAGTTCAGAAAACATTAGGGCTGGGCATGGATTTGACAGTTAAATGGTGCAGTTGATAGAGCACCAGCCCTGGAGTCAGGAACATTCATCTTTCAGACTTCATAGCTTCTCTCAGACATTTGCTAGTTGTGTGAACCTGAGCAAGTCACTAACCCTGTTTGTCCCAGTTTCCTCATCTGTAAAATGAACTGGAGAAGGAAATGGCAAATCTCTCCAGGATCTTTGCTAAGAAAATCCCAAGTGCAGTCACAAGGAATTTGACACAACTGAATAAAAATGGATTTGGCTGTTATTTGCTGAGAGATTATAATTTCTACATCACAGTCATTTCTGGATAGAAATCTCTACCTTCATCCCACCCCTACCTAGTAACAATGAAAAAACATTTAAGCAGAATTATTCAGCATAATGACTACTTTCCTTGCTTGTCTCACACAGCACTCTGTTTCCCATCTTCATGCCTTTTCATTAGCCTGTCCTCCATACCTGAGACACTCTTTCCTCCTCCCTTCTGCCCTTGAGTTCCATTTCTTCCTTTCCTTCCTTCCTTCCCTCCTTCCCTTCTTCCTTTCTCCCTTCCTCCTAGTTAGTACCTTCATCTGCCCTGTATGTATCTTATATGTACACAGTTATTTACATGTTTGCTCCCAAGTAGAATTTTAGCACTTAGAGGGTGGAGCAGGGCTTTTTGCTCAATTTATAGTAAGCACTTAATAAATGCTTTTTGACTGATTGACATGGTATGTGACCTTCTTTACCTGTATCCTCCTACAGAGAAAGAGAGGAAGATACATTTTCATCCAGTCTTCCCTGGAACCAAGATTATGCCTTATAATATTTAGAGATCCTTTTATAGGAACCTTTTTTTTTTTACTATAAAATTTTTTTTGAAAAAATGTAAAATCAATGATCCCATTGTTCTATTTCTCCCATCAGCTTCTCTGAGATTTAGCACATAGTAGGCACCTTATTCAATGAAGGAAAGAATGAATGAATATTGTATCTCTTTTGTGAGAAATCTGGATTCATGAATGGGCCTGGCACAGTTTTAGGAGTGATTACTTGTTGATTTTTTGTGTGCCAGGTTCATTACTCTTAACTTCAGCATGTTCTAAAAAATAAAACTTAAAAGTTGTTCTCAATAAGGATGGGATTAGAGGATGAACATATTGCCCAGTATTCTAATTTCCTAGGGCTAACATGCTGGGAAAAAATTTTTTTTTCTAACTTTTAAAATTAAATCCGTGTAGGAGGGAAGGAAATGTGGTCATTGGATTAGCCTTAACTTGGCAAGACCTTGTTCCATGATGTAGCTGTTGGTCCTGTCTCAGCCTCTCTTGGGGGGGGGAAGCATTCGTGTTGAGAAAGTAGTCTTCATTTCAAAATGCATTAATTCTATTTCCAACTTTCTCTCTGCATTTGCCCTGTCCTTTTTGCAAGTACTTGTCAAAGAGGCCAGCTAATTGATGATTCAGTCTTAATTCTTAGGATCATAGATTCAGTGGAATAGGCAAAATCATCTAATTCAACACTCATATTACAGATTAAGAATACTTGGCACCTGAGAAGTGGTTACTTGCTCCAGATGCAAATCCAAATCTTCTCATTCTAAATCCAGCTTGCTTTTACTGTATATGCTTCTCTCATGAAGGATTCATTAGTTCATTGACTTTATACTGCTTTATAAAGTTTTCTTTCTTAAGTCAGGGCTGCCACTGATGATAAATTGTTAATAAATTTGTTTATATTGATGTTTATATTAAAACAATAAAATTTTAAGTGAACCAACACCTACATATAATAGAATAATAGCTCATTTGTATATAGGCTTTTAACATTCACAAAATTCTCCTAATATTCCTATGAGGTAGGTAATGGACATTTCATGTATGGAGAACCTGAGTCTTTGAGGGGGTGATTTGCCCCAGGGTTACCTCCAAACTCAGCTTTTTTGATTCTAAGATCAGTAAGTGTTCTTTTTGTTACATTACAAATAGTTTATCTACTCAACAAAAAAAATTACATAGCACTTTGCCAGGTATCATGTACTATGCTAGGTAATGGAGATTTTGAGGTAGAACAGCACTATTCTAGGAATGTTGTATAGGATCAAGAACCACTGTTTTGGTCATGATATACTGACAAGGCACCTTATTTCCCTTCTGTTTCACAATAGCTGTGTGACTACATGATCTGAAAGGTGTGATGTAGATTCTAGGAATATAGTTTCCAAATTGGGGACCCAACACTTCATTGATTAGTTAAGTGTCATCTACCATGAAATGCTGCTGATTAGCTCTGTGTACTCTAAGTGGGCCTGAAAATGCATATAAACCTAACCTATGCACTCTTAGAGGACTGTGAAGAATAGGGGGAGTATCCCTGAGTGTGCTAATAAACTTTGACTTAAATTTGTTGGTTTGCTTTATTTGATCTAAAATCTTTGGGTTTTGCAGATGGGTCAGATACTTCCCAGAAGCCAACTCCCTCCTTGTTGAGAAATTCCCCAGCAGGGAAAATACAAGCAGTGATGGCAATGGTGATGATATTGTAAGGGTTTAATAAGATGCTCTTTGTAAAGCATTTTGCTTTAATGTTAGCTTTTTTATTATTATTATTATAAAAATATGGGGGTAAACCTAGTCCCTGTCCATTGAACAGGATGAGAATAAAGAGACAGTTATAGAATAATTATAAATAATAATTCCCACAACTTTGCAGATACATTGAGCCATTAAAATGTAAAAATAATACTTTAGTAATTTTGCTGTATTATCTGCTTGTAATTTCAAAACTTCATGTAATGATAAAGTTTAAAAATGTAGAAACTTACCACAAGAAATTAAAAGCATGTAGGAACAGAATGAGGTACTGTCTTTTCTGCTCTTGGAATAGTCCTGAGGATACTTTCATTGAGCCCACAAATTTAATAACAGTAGTTATTTTATCCACCTGTAAAGTAATCTGTAGAACATTCAATAGAAAAGAATATTACCAGGATAGAGATTTTTCCTGAATCATTTCTATTCGGAAGAGAAGAACAAGATAATTGATAATGATGATAAAGCAAATTAAAATTTGCAGACCTATTAAAAACGTCACAATCACGTGGCAGCAGGAAGAAGCATGTGTCTTCCTCTTCATTGTCTCTGATGCTGAAGTAGCTTTTCAGGGAAGTGTAGAGTGTGAGCTGGCAGCCTGATGCCTTGTACAGAAAGCAGGCGTTTCATCCACCTGAGCCAAAGCCTGCCTAATACTAAGCATAAAGGATGATGTCCTGGGCCTCTTTCTGTGGGACAAAAAGCTGAGAATTCAATAGTGAAAGCTCATTTTAATAGCACCTTACAATTTACAAAGCCCTTTGACATAAATTATGCCATCTTCACAATAGCACCATGAAATGGTGCAGATATTAAGATCGTCCCTATTCAGTTGGAACAAAGAAACTGAGGCTAGGAGAGGCCAGTGTGGCTTGGTCATGGTCCTCGACTGAGTCTTAAGTGGCAAAGTCAGGACTCAAATCTAGGTTTTCCAACTTTTAAGTCTAGTGTTCTTAGTACATAAGTGCTTGTATGGAAGGAAATGAATAAAACCTATATTCTGGGAGTTTGGGGAAAATACCTTTTCTCCAGAAAAAAAAAAAAACTGCCTTAGAAGTTAAAGGAATGGAACTGTAGGGTTTTATAAATACAGACACATCTGTAGTCTTTTTTTGTTTTAAACAATAGAATAAGACCTCCACTATCTTAGAGACCTTTTTTTACTCCACTAGGGTATTCTGAAGGGATTGACTAGAACTCCTGTTCTCTATATAATAACCCAGGTATTCTGATAAGAGTAACTGCCTAGAAAACATTCCCACTGGAACAAACTTTATTTTTGTCAACTCCTGAGACTCCAAGATTACCATGTTCTAACCCCAGGGTTCAAACATTTTCTCCAAAATTACCTGATATCCCTTTTTCTATTACTCAGCCTCTTAAATAAGGGAAAAAGTTAAGTAGTGTCATCTGAAAGCTCTTTTTGCTGGTGGTAATGTCAGAGAGAGAGACAGATAGATACACAGATAGAAAGACTCCACTGTTGCCATCCATTTGGCAGGTACCTATCAACAGATGCCTTTCTCTTCTAGTTTTGCTTCTTGATTTATTTTTATTTTATTCTGAACTTAAGAAATAATGCAAGCATTTCCATAATAGAATAGAATAAGGAAAAAAAGACGACTGCACATGAAACTGTCAGTTATCCCAACTATATGTGGGATAACCTCTATGGTTTTATTAATTTCTTTCTATACAACTTGCTTTTCCTGTTGAATATATAATAAAGTTATCATGTAATTCCCTACCACCACCTTCTTTTCCTTGTCCCTCTCCCATGGCTAACATTAGACACAAATATGTATATATACATGGAGTCTCTATATATGCTTCTGTTTGTCACTTCTCTGGATGCAGATAATGGCTTTCTTCATAGGTCCTTTGTAGATAATGTAGGTATTTGCAATAGTCAAAATGACTGAGTCACTCAAAGTTGTTCTCTAAACAGTATTGCTGCTGCTCTATGCAATGTTCTCTCCGTTCTGCTCATTTTGCTCATCTCTCCATGTTTTTCTAAGATGATTGAACTCATCATTTCTTATTGCACTGTAGTATTTCATCAGGATCACCTACAACTTGTTCAGCCATTCCTCAGTTGATGGGCATCCCTGCAATTTCCAGTTCTTTGCCACCACAAAGTATTTTAGAGCATATAGGTTATTTTCCTTTTCCCCTAATCATCTTTGGAAACAGACCTACTGGTATTGCTGGGTCAGAGGGTATAGGCAGTTTAGTAACACTTTGGGCATAATTCTAGATTATTCTCCAAGGACCAAGGTGGGAGGAATTGACTCAGAGAGGCTCTTAGGATCTCTGGGTCATGAGGAATTCCTCAGCATTTGTAAGATTGGAATCTACTACATCTCTGTCTTCCTCAAAAACTTATAATCTGGTAGGGATAATGAAATCTCTACTCATGTAAATAAAATAGAAACTTGATTATGATGACTGTGTAACAATGGTAATATTTATGTAATACCTACTATATGTTAGGAGCTGAGCTAAGCACTTTACAGATTTCTCCATTGATTTTCATAGCAACCCTGGGAGGTAGGTGTTATCATTATCCCCATTTTACAGATGAAGAAATTGAGGCAAATAGTGGTGAAGTGACTTGCCTAGGCTCACACAATTAGTAGGTGTCTAATGTCTTTCTGACTTCAGGCCCAGTGCTCTAACTACCATGTCACCTTACTGCCCCATGGGTAGGATTGGAAGTCATCCTTAAAACGATTCATCACTTACAGATGATACTATATGAGGCAAGCTTACTCAGATATGAAATGCTAATTTGTCCCGGGGATGTCCATCTAATCTAGCCTTCAAAGAGGCCAAGTCTATGGCATATATATATGCTGTATCCCCAGGTAGAATTTAAGATCCTTCAAGGCTAGACTTGCTCATTTTTATTGTTGTTTTCCCGGTGCCTTGCCTTTGCCTCCTTCACCTCATCTTCCTCTTCATTATCATAACTAGGCATTTACATGACACTTACTTTGTGCCAAGTACTTTACAAATATTATCTCACTTGATCCTCACAGCAACTCTGCAAGGTAAATGCTATTATTATTCCCACTTTATGCTTGAGGAAACTGAAGCAAAGAGACCTTTGTGACTTTCCCAGAGTCATCTCTATTAAGTGTGTGAGGTGAGGTTTGAACTCAGTTCTTCCTGACCCTAATCACTGTGCCACCCTCCTGGGAAGTATTTGACAAAAGTTTGTGAAATTGAATAGAATCTATTTTCCCATCAGGTCATAAACTATATAGTGATCTTTCTCTGTTGATTGTTCTTTGGTAAGGACAGCAACAACTCAGTTGGTAGTTTAAAAAAAAAATTTGGTCAGTCATTGTACCCTCAAAAATGGTGGTATCTAGGGCTAGAGCAGACAGTGCTTCCTGTGGTCAGTCTGTGAAGCTTTGGTTTACCCATCAACCTGAATCACATCTGAAGGAGCACCCAAATGGAAGAGAGATCAGGGGACATTTATCTTTTATCTGTGTTTGGTTAAGCTTCTTTGAGAGCCTGAAATGAATGGATTGAACTATTTATGCTTAGCTATCAATTCCCTATAAAAAACGCGGGTTCCAGAGATATAATAGAGACTTTTTTTAAAAGGGCTGACTTGTTTGTTCAGTACGTACTGAAAACCTACTATAGGCAAGACCTTGTGCCAGGACAGAAGTTCTGAGATCAAATGAACATGAAAAGACTTAGAGACTGAAGGAACAAGGAAAGCTTCCTAACATTTGAGCTTACTATTAAAAGATGATCTTCACTTAGTTCCTAATCATTAGAATTAACCTCTAACCCATCATATAGCAAGGGTAATTGTGGGTAGGGAGAGGGTAGGAGGCACTGGAGTCAGGCTGGGAGAAAGGTAAAGACAGAGTGAAAAAAGCCTACATCTCATACCAATCAGCATAACCTCTGTGCTCTAGCCAAAACATTGCTGACTGAAGAACTTTGAGTTTATGACCAACTGAAGGCACTAGGGGAGATGGAGAATATAAGACCTAGGAAAGACCGATAATTTTATTCAAGTATTTAAATAACCATCTTGGAGAAGTAAGGTTAAATTTATTCTCCTTGGCCCCTGAGGGGAGAAGTAAGAATAATGGTATAAGTTATAAAAAGTTAGTTTTAGGTTTGGTGTTAGGAAAAAACTCCTGGGAAGTAAGATGGACTGCTTCAAAGGTGATGGCCTCCTCTCACTGTAGGTCTTTAAATAGATGAGTGATAATCATTTGTCAAGTCTCTTATTCAGATATACATCAGACTAATTGGCCCCCTGGGTCCCTTCCAACTCTGAGATTCTATGAATCAACATTTATCTTATTCTTGTTTTTTTTTGTGCATTCTTAGCATGCTAATTAGTCCCCATTCTGGTGTGTTCCTTGTCCTTCTAAAGTTCATAAATTATTTATTCTATGTATTTGTTTGTAGCCTTATCAGTGCTAATGCTTATCTGTAGTTTTGTTAGGATTTAGAGCCTTACAGGTCATCTAGACATTGTGTTATACGTGAATTTTAACATGCTAAGTGGCAGGACGTTTGTCATTAACTTATTTGCTTTTGTATTCTGTCATTTGGCACCTTGTAGATAGTCAATTAGCATTTATTAAGTTATTACTATTTGCTAGGCACTATGCTCAGCCCTGAGGATACAAAAAGAGGCAAAAGGCAGTTCCTTCCCTCAAAGGATTCACAATCCAATGGGAGAGATAGCAAACAAATACATACAAATAAGCTACACACACACACACACACACACACACACACACACACACACACACACACAACAAAGAAGTAAATAAAAGAGGGAAAGCTCTAGAGGGATTTGGAAAGGCTTCCTGTAGAAGGTGGGATTTTAGTTGGAATTTAAAAGAATCCAGGGAAAATAGTAGGCAAAGATAAAGAAGAAGAGTGTTCCAGGTATAAGGGACACCTAGAAAAAATGCTCAGGGCTGAGAGATGAAGTGTCTTGTTTATGAGAGGTCAAGGAGGCCGGTGTCAATGGATTGAAGAGATGGGAAAATAAGGTATAAAAAGATTGGGAAGATACAGGAGGGGCCTGAGTTATGAAGGGTTGTAAATGCCAAGTAGGCATTTTGTATTTGATTCTGATGGTGAAAGGAGGCTACTGAAGTCTGTTGAACTGGGATGGAATGTGTCATGATCAGACCTTCACTTTAGGAAAATCACTTTAATGACTGATTAGAGATGGATGAAAGTGGGGAGATGCTTTGGGGCAGCTATTAGAATGGTCCAGGCACAGGGTGATGAAGATCTGCACTACAGTGGTGTCAGAAGAGAGAAGGGGATGTATTTTAAGATATCTAAAGGTGTTTGAAAGGTAATTAGAAATTGGAGGTCAGCAGAGAGTTTGGGGCAGAAAAGGTAGACTTTAGAATCATCAGCAAATCCATGAGAGCTGCTGAGATTACCAAGTGAAGGTGGTATATGAAAGGAGCAGAGAAGAGGGCTCAGGACAGAACCCTGAAGGACATGTAGGATTAGAGGGCATGATCTGGAGGAGGAGCCATTAAAGGAGACAGAGAAGGAACAGAAGGAGTAGTCAGATAAGTAGGGGGAGAACCAGGACAAAGCAGTGTCCCCAAAACCTAGAGAAAAGAGAGTATCAAGGAGGAGAAAGTGATCAAGAATGGCAAAGTCGACAAAGAAATCAAGGGGAATGAGAATTGAGAAAAGGCATTGGATTAGGCAGTTAACAAGTGGTAGTTTTTATAATAATAAAATATAACAATATGGAGCAGCTAAGTTATGTTATGGATAGAACATGGGCCTGAAGTCAGAAAGATCTGAGTTCAAATCTGGTTTTAGATATATATTAGCTGTGTGACCCTAGACAAGTCACTTAACCCCTCTTTGCCACAGTTCCTTATCTGTAAAATGGGGACACACTGGGGAAGGAAATGCCAAACCATTGCAGTAAAATTTGCCTAGAAAAGTCCATGAGCATCGCTAGAGTTGAACCCGATTGAACAACAACAAATAGGTGCTAAATGTAACTGTCAGAGTGTAGAGTTCCAAGTTGTTGGACTTACTAAAAGTGATTTGGATAACTCATTCACTTCTGATCCTCAGTTTCTTCAGTTGCAAAATGAGGGTAAGCAAATCTTTGCCTTGCCTGCTGCTGTGAGGCAGCTTGGTGTTAGTGGATTAAAGGTTGGCCTTGGAGGCAGGATGCCTCAGGGTTCTAGACCTGCTTCTGATATATACTGTGTGACTCTTGGTAAGTCACCCAACCTCTTAGTGCTTCCCAGTGCTTCTTAAACTCTGGGTCCTGACCCCATATGGGATTTGGTAAGCATGTGTTCTGCATTTGAGCAGTGTGGCCAGCCCCGGAAATGTGCTCTCTGAAGTGGAGTTTGAATGCTTGGCAGATTAGTTCGAGTAAGGACCTCAGCGTCCAGTACCTTATCTTGCCAGAATCTTCCTAAGACAATTCAAATGGAAGCAGTTCAGTTTTCTGGCATGGCACTGGTGTACTGTCCAGGTTTCATGGTCATACAACAATGATGTCAGCACAACAGCTCTGTAGACTTTGAGTTTGGTGGTCAGTCTGATACCTCTTCTCTCCCCTTCTTTACTTTGGAGCTTCCCAAACACTGGGCTAGCTCTGGTAGCGCACATGGGTCACCTTCATTATCAATGTGTACACCTCTGGAAAGTATACTACCAAGGTAAGGGAACTTATCCACATCATTCAAAACGTCTCCATTTGTTGTAACTGATGGTTCCATGTGTGGATGGTGTGGTGGTGGCTGGTGGAGAATCTGTGTTTTCTTGATGTTAATTGTTAGGCCAAAATTAGCACAAGCAGCAGAGAATTGATCCATACTTTGTTGCATCTCAGCGCCAGAGGCTGCATTGAGTGCACAATCATCTACAAACAGAAAATCTCGCACCAGCACTCCCACTACTTTGGTATTGGCTGGTAGCCTTTTCAAGTTGAAGAATTTACCATTAGTATGGTAGCTGACCTTGATGCCATGTTTATCCTCATTGAAAGCATTTGACAAAATGGCTGGAAAATTATGCTGCAAAGCATGGGAGCAAGTACACAGCCTTATTTTACTCCATTGGTGACTGGGAAAGCAGAAGAGGATTGTTCATTATATAGAACCCAGGCAAGTGTGCTGTCATGACATTGACATACTGCTGATGAACTTCTACAGGCATCCAAGTTTTGACACAGTTTTCCGTAAGCCCTCACATCTAACAGTATCAAAGGCCTTGGTCACATCTGCAAACATTGTGTACAGGCCTCTGTTCTGCTCCTGGCATTTCTCCTGGAATTGTCAGGCAGCAGACGCCATGTTGACTATTCCTTATTCCTTGGCCCTTTCTGAAGTCACACTGGTTCTCAGGTAGATGATCATCTTCCAAGGATCAGCATATTAAAGAGAACTCTGGCAAGAATCTTGTTAGGAGTGACTGAGAGAGAGGACACCATCCCCCATCCCGTGATTGTCTGTTTCCTTTATCTTTACAGAGATGGACAATGGAGGCACCCTTGAACTCCTGAGGCTAACTTCCTCTTGCCATATAACCTGGAAAATTTCACTCATCTTTTGTATGAGCAGTGGACCCCTGCCTTGTAAATCTCAGCTAGAATAGAATCAACACCAGGTGTTTTGCCACATGAAAGGAGACTAATGGCATTCAAAACCTCTTCAAGGGGTGGCTAGGTGGCGCCATGAATAGAGCACTGGCCATGGAGTCAGGACCTGAGTTCAAATCTGCCCTCAGACACTTAACACTCAATAGCCGTGTGACCTTGGGCAAGTCACTTAACCCCAACTGCCCCCCAAAAAGCAAAACAAAACTCTTCTTCAGTTAGAAGTCCAGTTAGGGAGGGATTGACTATATAGCCTGAGGTAAACTGTCAGCACCTCAGCATTGATTGATGATAGTCTGTTGAGAATACTATGGAAGTGTTCAGTCCATCTCTCTAGGATCATATCCTTATCATTAATCAATGTGGCTCCACCAGCACTGAGTAGCTGAGATGCGCCATAGGTCTTTGATCCATAAATAGCCTTCAGGGCATCATAAAAGTGCTTTGGATTGTTACTGTCAGCATAAAACTGAATTTCATCTGCCTACTTACTGAGCCAAGAATCCTGCATCTCTCTAAGTTTTGCTTATGCTTTACTTTTGATGAAATTAAATGCTGCCTCCTTAGAGATGAATGAACTATCCTGCTGATAAACCCTGTGGAGTTCTCATTTTTCATTTAGCAGCTTCTGAATTTTCCCATCATTTTCATCAAACCAATCTTGGTGTTTGCCAGTGATCTGACCCAGATGAGCAAATGCAATGTTATACATCAAATCTCTGAAAGCTACCAATTCTTGCATTTTGTTTATTCTGTATTTATTGAGAGGTCATTTATTGTCTCTCTGCTTGAATATAAGCCCTTTGTCTAGCCAGACCAGATCTTAAATTGTATTATAAAGCAGAAATCATCAAAATTACTTGGTATTGGCTAAGAAATAGAATGGTGTATCAGTGGCATAAGTTAGGTACACAAGACACAGTAGTCAATGACTATAGTAATGTACTTTATTTTTTATTTTTTATTTTAAACAAATGCTTTATTAACTTCTGTTTTACATCACTCATTTCCGCCAGATTTTGAGTTACAATCATTTTCCCCTCATTATTCCCCTACCCAACCTCCCAGAATAGTAGTCCCACAAGATATTGCTTCCTCCAATCTGCTCTCTCCCATACCCCCACCGACTTTTCCATTAGAGGAGGGTGGATCTTTGTGTCCCAATGCCTGCACATCTTATCTCCCTATTACAAGTAAAAGAGTATTAATAATAGTATTTATATATATTTGAAACATTTAATGTTACGACCTCAAATTTCAGATCCATTTCCTTCCTCCCTTGTCACCCATTCCTTCTTGGGATATAAGTAATTCAGTATATGTTGTACATGTCTAGCTATGCAAAACATTATCATAGTAGATATATTGTACAAAGCTGCTTATAATTCCCTCCCACTCATCCCACCCCCCACCTGGTCCATTCCCTACATGATCCTGTCCCTCTTCTATAGTGGGTACTTCCAACCTCCCCTCACCCCAAGGATGCCCTCCCATCCATCATCCCTCCTCTCATCCCCCTTCCCCCTATCCTGCTGCAGGTTGAGATATCCCATTTAGTATGTATGTCATTTTCTCCCTGAACCAAATTCAATGTGAATGTGGTTTTGCCTTTTTAGCCTTCCTTATTCTCCCCCTCCTTTGCAACCACTTCCCCTTGCTTCTTCTACATGGGATAGTTTACCCTACCCTGTCTCTCCCCATCTCCTCTTGCCACTTTCCTCTCTCACCTCATAATTTCATCCCTTGAGTATTCTCCCTTCCCAACAAATTCAACCTATGCCCTCTATCCATATATAACTGTAACCATATACACACACATTCACATATGTATTCATATGACCACACCCCTTCTTCCATTATTTTCATAGTGAGAAAGATATCATCAGTCACAGTTATTGCTTTTCCATATAGGAATGTAAATAGTTCAACTTTGATAAGTTCCTTTTGATTTCTTTTCCCTGATTACCTTCTCAGGCATCTCTTCCCTCTTGTGTCTGGATGTCAGATTTTCTATTCAATTCTGGTTTTTTCCTCAAGAATGCTTGAAAGTCCTCTATTCCACTGATTGACCATATTTTCCCCTGAAACAAAATACTCAGTTTTGTTGGGTAGGTGACCCTTGGGTTCATTCCCAGTTCTTTTGCCCTCTGGAATATCATATTCCATGCCCTTCGATCCTCAGTGTAGAAGCTGCCAGGTCCTGGGCTATTCTGATTGTGTTTCCACAATATTGAAATTGTTTCTTCCTGGCTGCTTGGAGTATTTTCTCCCTGATATGGGAATTCTGGAACCTGGCTATAATATTCCTAGGAGTTTTCTTTTTGGGATATTTTTCAGGAGGTGATCGGTGGATTCTTTCAACCTCTATTTTGCCTCTGGATCTAAATAACAATTCTTGAGAAAGATGATTTCTAGGTTCTCCTTGATCATGGCTCCAGGTAGTCCAATAATTTTTAAATTGTCTCTCCTGGATCTATTCTCCAGGTCAGTCATTCCCATAAATATTCACATTGCCTTCTAATCTTTCATTTGTTTGGATCTGCTTAACAGCATCTTTATTTCTCATAAAGTCACTAGCTTCCATTTGCTCCAGTCTAACTCTGAAGGAATGAATCTCCTCAGTGAACTCTTGAGATTCTTTTTCCATCTGGCAAATTTGACTTTTTAAGGCATTCTTCCCTCATTGCCCTTTTGGGCCTCCTTTGCCATTTGAGTTAGTCTATTTTTTAAGGTGTTGTTTTCCTCAGTCAGGCTGTTGACCCTCATTTCATACTTTTCCTGCATCCTTCTCATTTCTCTTTCCAATTTTCCTCCACTTCTCTTATTGAACTTTCAGATACAGATT